>JANHZU010008199.1:205074-217912 GCA_032468055.1 Acrochordus granulatus
TTCTTGGTTCACATACTGCTGAAGCCTAGCTTGTAGTATTTTGAGCATAACCTTGCTAGCATGTGAAATGAGCACAATTGTACAGTAGTTGCAATTGCATTGCCCTTCTTTAGGATTGGAACATATACTGATCTTTTCCAATTCCATGTCCACTGTTGAATTTTCCAAATTTGCTTTATACTGTATTGAGTTCAGCACTTTATTGGCATCATCTTCTAGGATTTTAAATAGTTTAGCTGGAATACCATCACCTCCACTAGCTTTGTTGTTTGTAATGTTTCTTAAGGCCACTTGACTTCACACTCAAAGTGGGTCTTAGGAAGCATTACTGTTATGGGTGGTGTTGAATCTTTCCAATTTGAGCACATAATAGTCTCACTGCAGTTGTCATATATAAACACAAAGCTCCATAATGTTTTTCTGCTTGCCTATCCATTAGTCACAAAAGAAAAGTCTCTGGATTTAATTGTACTTTAATCTTTAAAATCTTCTGAATTAATGTATTTATTTGTTTTTAATATTTTTTGGCTTTTTTACATGTCTCTTCATGTTGTTTACAATTCCAACAAAGATTTGAAGTACTGTAGCTCTATACATTTTAGGCAGTTTCTCTTGCGACAAATATTTCATTTTAAAAAATTATCTTTAAGGTTAGAGGATAATGTAAATTTCAGTCTTGTCAGCCAGTATTTCCCCATGTTCCATTTGTATATTGTAATCAAAGTTTTAGCTCGTTTTATCATATATTTTTTCACTTGTACTCATATTTAACCACAATTTATGCAGTTTAGTAATAACATGTTCATCATTAGTACATAATGCTGTTTCAAACTCAGTATTACATTGTTCAGAATCATAAAATCTTTTATCCACTTTAAATCTTTCTGATAATTGTACATAAGAAAATCATCAACAAGGATATCCTTCCACTATCAAATCCTGTCTTGATTTTATTTTATAATCTGCTTGAGAATATTCTAATAGATCACGGTAAGTTAGCCATTTATGTTCACTTATCATTTCTCATCTATAAAATGCTCCTTGAGCTGAAAGCCACAAAGGTGTTTTTGGGTAAAACCTAAATTTGAAAGGAATTCCAATATTGTACAATGTCCTTTTGTTGTTCTTGTTAATAGCACGGGTAAAATTGTGTTTTCCAGGTCACAGATGGATTTAAGTACGTAGTAAAGATTTCCGTGAAGTTTACAATAAATGTTGGTAAAAGGAATAATTTCAACTCTGTTCCTAAATAATTGTAAACATATTAGGGTATTAGATGGCTGTGTGTAAAGTATCCCCTCCTTCCTGTACAATGTTCCCAGCCCCCCAATGCTTCCCCACCCCAATATATTTCGCTGTGTGCTGATGTCTGAGGCTTCCATCTCATGTTTTCTTACAGTTCACAGCAGGCAACTGATTATTGAGGAATTTATGAAATGCCTTGGCACAGCATGTGAAGAAATGGCTGTTACAAACCCTTCTTTGTTATTTCTTTTACTCAAATATCTGTGTTTTACTTTTAATATTTTTATATTAAAAGTAAATATTTGCGTCTTGCCTGCCTATTTTTCTTTATTCATTTTACAATGCTTTAAAACCCGGTTCAATCCCAAAGGATTTTGGCTGGGATACAGCATAATTTCATAATATAATATGATTGATCTATTCCATTTAAGTAAAATACTAATGCCTCAGAGTAGGAACCAAAAATTAAAATCCAAATTATAAAACCAACTTCTGACAGAAGCAAAACTAAATGTTATCAAAAAGAAACATGATGCAACAAAAGCATTTTTAAAATCCAATGTGTATGTGAAGAACAAATGTGAAGTTCTAAACCTATAAGTGGTAGGCAATTTGAAGCAGTCCTTAGAAGATGATCATTATAGTTTCTAAGTTTTAGTTTTAATGTATGTTTGTTAGTAGCTGACACTTACATAAACACAGAGGGTTTTTTTAAGAGTAATTACTTTAGTACATGAATTCACATCTATGTTGTGCACGCGCGCGCACACACATTTACAGTATAGTCTGGAGAGCAGTTCTGTGATTTGGATATATAATCATATAACCTGGTTATTGTAAAAAAAACACACCTGCTTTGTGGGATTATTGTATTACAGTGAACAAAAAGTGAAAAAGCTTCTTTAATCTGTGCACTGAAATTCTGCCAAACGTATCTAGCTCCACCTACTGATTGAATCAAAATCTGCTGGCATTCTTAACTTTGCTTTACCTGCATCAGTGGAAACAAGAAGGTCATAGAGAGTGAGGGACTGGTCAAGGCTAGCACTTTGTCACAACTGCCTCCACATCAGAACCCATCTATCCATGGCTATGGCAGGCCACCAGACCTCATCTGGCATATACCTGCCCCCCTCTTTACTGCCATGGTCTGTTGTTGCATTCATGCTTCATTGGACTTCTTGATGTGGATGTTCAGGAACATCTGGGCTGCTTGAAGCCATAGAAGGGAGGCAGAAAAGCTTAACATTCTGTTATAGGCTGTACTAGGAAACATACTCCCTAATAAAACAGGCAAAGCAAGCTGTGCTGAGATCATAATTCAAAATAGAGGATAAAGTTTCTATGTTCTTGGAAGATATCCACACTAAATAATTGGTGTGGCATTCTCATTCACCCTCTTATCCACTGTTGAGGGTCACCAGTCTGTGCAAGGTGACCTTGTAAATGGTTACCTTAGAGATGGCTATCATGATGCAAAGAGAAAGTGAGAGCAGCTAGAGGTTGTGGTCTATGACCATTAGAAGAAAAACAATCTGGGGTATCTTACTTTAAATTCCCTAAACCCTTTCCATTTGGATCACACTCTTTTCTTCATCCTGCCATAGAATCAGGGACATATAAATCAAGATTCATCCTCACAAATTGCTATTAAACTAAATATTTCTGGTTTAGTTTAATAACCAAAGCTCACTAAAGAGGTATCCATTTGAATGTACTTTGCTATCTTGTATCTTTGCTATAGCAATGACTGTATTCCAGCTTTCCTGTACTCCAGAACCACTAAAATCAGGAAATTTTTGAGGGTTGAATAGAAGAAGCTGGAATGAAGCTCTACAAAATACATTGCTGGTCAATGTTAATATAAGAAACCTGCATTTACTATTTACTATTATAAGGCTCTGAGCGGGCCTGGTTGTCCAAGGATTAAGACAAGAATATGACCTAGCCATACCTGAAAATATCAAGGTGCTGCAAACATATGGCCTGCATATGTTATAGCATTTCTGTAAAAGAGGAAAGCTCCAGGCTTCATTCAGCCCTCCTCCCTCATGTCCAGAGTGGGCTCCAATTCACAGCCTTCAAGTTACATATTAGCAACCTGCTATTACTAAATCAGCAATCCAGAGCACACTTATGGAACACTGACACACATATACCCATGTGGAGTGAGAGGAAAGAAGAGTATTGACTTTCATCATCAAGTCTTTGGTGTTCACAACCATCACCCAGACTAGCCCCAGCCTTAGAGGGCTGTATTCCAAATAGAACGTGGTGTTCTATATATAAGGTCTTAGAGTGACCTCTTAGTAACCCTAGTTTCTTCTCAGCAACAGGATTGGTTGGGCTTTTCAGGATTCCCTGCAACAGGTGCATGCAAGCCTAAAATAGCCCAGTGAGGAGGGAGCATATGAACCCAATGAATGAGATTGTGCTCGTGATGCAGCTAACTTCTGTAGATACCAATAAAGCTATATTCTTCAATTTATGTCAAGCATGCCTGGTACCAAGGAATTAAGCCAAACTGCATGAAGAGATGCTTAGCCTGTGGCATCCAGCTTTAAGAATTTCTCAGACCAGCTAAGTAGAAGGCCTTGCTGGTGGCATTCCTTAGTACCCTACTCCTTGTCAGGCAGTAAGGGGTCTGAGCTCATTCTTGAGGCAGATTGTCTCTCCTTTCATTTGTTATAACTGACTAAGGGGGTAGTCAGTAGGTGGATCCAGATAATTAGTCATAATTAGTATAGAATTAGGCTGAATTTTCTTTCTTTCAGCACTCTGTGTGTGTGTGTGTGCGTACACATGCGCTGAGCAGACAGGAAAGGGTTGAGCAATCAGTAATATAATAGGTTCCCCATACAGTGTAGCCACAGAGCTCAAAAGTTTTCCTTTTCTCGATCTTAATTTCCAACCAATGATGCAATGGCACCATGAATTTTCTTTGCATCTGAAAGCTTCCTATTACTATTCAGCTAGGAAAATAGAAGAGTGCAAGTACAAAGTGATGTACTGTACATTGGTGTACATTGCCAGAAATCCTAACCACTCATACAAACTAATAGAATCAGAGCTAGCAATAACTAGAGACTATTGAAATGGAGCAAAGAAATGGTAAAAAGTTAAATGAAGATGTCAAAACAGTGTGCATCCATTGTAAAAATAAAGCTACCAACATGTTAGAGATAATAAGGAAGAAGAATAAATCCCTATAAATAGAGATGACAAGATTACAATGTCCTTTTATAAATCAATGGTGCAACCATGTCTGGAATATTATGTGCATTTTGGTCACTTCACCTCAAAAAGTATATAGTGAAGCAAGAGAAGGTTCAGAAAAGGATAATTGAGATAACCAAGGAGCTAGGCAGCTTCCCTACGAAGAAAGGTTATAACATATAGGACTTTTTAGTCTAGAAAGTAAGTTAATAAAAGGGGATATGATTAAGGTACACAAAAGTATGCATGATGTGGATAAAGTAGACAAGGAGAAGCTATTTTCTCCTTCCCAAAATGCTACAACTTGAGTTCATGCAGTGAAACGGACTAATTTTCATGCTATAATCATGACAAGAATCTTGATAGACAAAAGGAATGTTTTTTTATACAAAATATAATTCAACTTTGGAATTTAGTACCACAAGATGTGTCTACCAGCTTCACTGGCTTCAAAAACGGATTGAACCAATTCATAGAATTGATCATGGGGATCAATGGCCATTAGCCTTAATGACAGTCTAATTGCCCCTGTAGACCATCTGCGCAGAGTCTAGTGGCTTCCTTGTGCAGTTGGTTGGCTACTGTGAAAACAGACTTTTAGAATAAATGGGCCAGGGGTCCAATTCAGCTGGGCACTGAGAGAACAGTGGCCTGAAGTTGCGTATTTATTCTTAGTGACTTTCCAATAAAATGAACAGGTATCAAGTCACATTCTTCCTCACTGTGTAAAAAATATTAAATTTCTCTTTCTATTAGAGTTATTATTTCAAAATTTGTATCTCAGCAAATAAATATTTTTGCAGAAGCCACTATCTTACTAATAGCCCTAGCCTCAAACTATATTTGTAGATTTTGCTGGAATCCCACTATCTTATCTTCTGATAATATTTCTTTTCATTGGATTTGGACCAATTTCAATATGTAATATAAATATTTTCTCCAGAAAGCCAAATAATGTTCATTTGTGTGCATCCACACTTTAAATCAGGAAAACTATGTGTGACAGAAGTG
This sequence comes from Acrochordus granulatus, assembly GCA_032468055.1. Taxonomy (NCBI): domain Eukaryota; kingdom Metazoa; phylum Chordata; class Lepidosauria; order Squamata; family Acrochordidae; genus Acrochordus; species Acrochordus granulatus. The sequence goes on from JANHZU010008199.1 coordinate 210,547, forward strand.
TAAAAGCTCCTTTCTTCATAAGTTGCTTTGTTCTAATGGGGCATTTTCCGGATTACTCTTCAATGAAAGAAAAAAAATACTAGAAGGTTCAGCCACAGTGATTCAAGATCAGTTTGGCCTGATCACTTTCCCTGTCTACATCAATTTGATAGGATAGACAGGAGATAAATTTTGCCTCCTGTGAGTAAAGAGTGGTATAGATAAGATTTTAAATGCTGAGAACTCTTATCCTACATGTAGGGTGGAGGAAGGCTTAGTGGAAGGGAAACAGAGAAAGAAAAAGAGAAATCAGCTGCCGAGCTGTGTCTGATGGGTTCCCAGTAGGGCACGCAGGGGACTGAGCAGGCGGGGGCAGCATGGTGCTGGAGGAACTGAGCTGAAAGTAATGCCAAGTCCATGAGTAAGAGGCAAGCACATTATCACCCCAGAAGCACAGGACTGGGTGGGAAGAAAGCAGCAAGCAGGAGCAGCAGTGCTTGCAACGCCCCAACATATCAGAAATGAGCAGCCAAAGGAGACCTTGCACCCAAGAACAGGTCAGTAGGCCATCTTTCCTAAGTACTAGATGGGGAAGGTTCGGTTTGCTGATGGGGTTGCAGTCTGACAGAGACATGCATGTGAGAACTGCAAAGCTGAACACCTAGCACAATGATACTGCTGCTGCTGCTCTTGCAGCAAGTTACTGAAGGGGGAAAGGGGAAAAGTTAATGCTGGAGAATCAATGAAAGCCAGTGGCTACATGCTTCCAATGCCTTTTTATGCTGGCTCCCAGGGAAACAGCGGCATGAGGTGAAGAATTGCCAGGCTCAGTGTGGCTTCTGCATCTTTGCCAGTTTGCTTGTCACGAGGGTGGTGGTACACAAAACAATTTGAGAGCTCCAGCCCAAGACATGCAGGCAGAGGAGGATATCTTGGCTGATGAGCCATCTGCTTCAAGAAGCCAGCACGCTGCTATTAAGTGCTAGAGGAATTTCCAAAGTGAGGCAATAATTTTAGTTGGGGATTCACAGGTCTTTCTTTCTTGTGAGCCACCATAAGGTGGCCCTCCCATTCTGGGAAGCTGCCACCCTTGTTTCTTTGGAGAGTCCCTGCCATTTCTCTGTAGGTTCTCCATGTGTAGTTTGAAATCAGGAAGTGCTCAGCACTACCACTATTTATCCTTTAAATGTGTACATGACATTACATTTGCTAAAGAAAAAGCTAGAGAAGAGCAAAACCAAATAGGAAGCTGTTTTTGCTAATAAACTGAAATAAACATATTTATCACAGCAAACAGGTAACTATTTTTTTTAAAAAAAATCTCTACACAAGTCCACTACTTTCAACACCACCTTGCATTTGGTCTAGATATTTTTTGAGGGCAAATATAAAGGTTTTTTTTCAAAATAGTTATCTTTTTAAGGTTTGCTGCTTTTACCCATTTGCTCCTTCGTGTCCCTTTAAAGGATTCAGAAGAAAGAAGATGCAGGAGAAACACCAGGATGAACGATTTGTTTATTCTTTTCCCCCTTGCAGCAGCAAAAAAGTTAGGAAACTTTCAGAATGAAGATGGATAGATGTGTGTGTGTATCAACCTGGCCCATGTTTCTTTCTGTTGGCCTTAATACCTTTGGTCATTGAATTCCAAAGGTGAACTGTGTATTTCGTTAATTGTTCCTTCTTTTTTTGTGCTATAATCATGACAAGAGGACAAGAAAAAATCAGCAGTTAAAATTAAATACCGAGAACTCAGGATGGGAAGGTCACCTGTACATGCTCTTTTTTCAACTTGTTTCATCTATAGTTGTTAAAAATAAGAGATGGATCACAACCTCTATAGTCAGAATTATCCTTTGCTGTGATTTTATGGTGTGTGACTATATATAAACTTCCTCCTAAGTCAGAAGCTGCATTTATATTGCCTTCCTTTGCCAGATTTACAGATTTTACACATACTAGCTGAGTTTTTCTCTAGAATGAACTATCTTATATCACTTGATGAATTATTTTCCGTAATTCAGCTTTTTCTCTTAATATAAGAGTCTCCTGATCGAGGAGATGGTCAGTGCAAGAATAAAATAAATAAAATTATCAGATCTCATAAGTGACCAGTACTACAAACTTTTGTGATGAGCTGAAATTCTCACCCTTAACAGCAAATGCTCTCAATGTGCCAAATTGTATTGTACTTTGTTGGGGACAAGGGATTAACTACTAACTTTAGAAACTGATTCATTAAGCTGCCATAGAATTAAACTGAATAGAAAAAGTAACTAAATGGAATGAGAGATGGTAAAATAAGATTCTAATTCCCTCCTTGCTGTGGAAATGTTTTCTAGGACCATCTTGTACAGTGACCAAGACTGAATCTTCAGTTATTAGAGTATTTTTTTTAAAGAATAACATTTTGCAAAGGAATTAATTCTCTGAAATGTGTAAATATATAAAATGTCATAAATATATGTTAACTGTTGTATTTTTGGAACATGTACAAATGTAAATGCATGCAATCAAATTGTAAATTTGAACAAGAAAACCATCTGAATGCACACAGGCCAAGCACAAATTTGTAGGAAAGTTACATAAGGAGAATGAATACAGTTTCACTATCAGTGTTCACACTTCCTTTTTTCCTTTACAGCATGAAATACAGAGAATACTTTCAATTCTGCCACTACCCTTGGACCCACTCTGAGGGCAAACAGACTTTGAAGAAGATATTCTCTTAGTAGATTTGGCCCAAGGCATGTTGTAAACTGGCACCAAGAGTTAGAAAAACCAATTGTACTGGTAATTAAATTTTCCAACATTGCCCAGACAAAAGAGGCAAGCCACATGGGACATATTCAGACCTATTCTTCCATTCTAGAACCTGCTGCTCATCTGACTGAGTGATAAGACTGGCCAGTTCCATATCCAAATTGACAGATCAAAGCTCTTTGTAGCTTGTTCAAAATGAAGATGAATGTATTTTTAAAAGAAAAATTCTGACTGTTTACATGTGGTTTATCTTTAAACTAAGAGTTTATTAGTAATTTTCTTATAGAAACTATTGAGGTTAAATTTGAAATTATTTAGAATGATACTAGATGCTGCTTTGGCCATACTATCATTTCAAGTTATAAGGTTTTTTTAATTGGTTTAATCAAAGGTGCAGAGAGGTTTTTTTAAATGTGTTCAAGAAGTCTTGAGTTACCAAATGTGTTTTTTAAAATAGTGTATTTTCTTTCACTTTCACATGTAACAAAGTTAGACTGGAAAGAGAAAAGAAGGAAGAACAAAGAATAAAAGCCAGTAATTTAGTAACATTCATTGGAAAAATGTTGCTAGGTTGTTTTTATGCACATTTAAGGTTGATGCCTATCTTTTAGGGACTGGGAAATACAAAGTAAACAAATGCCCACACCTTCAGTTTGCAAAGAAATGTGTTGTTTGCATAAGAATTAGATAAAAGTCTTGGTGTCCATTCCCGCTTCCTTTCCTTTTAGCTTTCAAAGACTTCTGGATGTCATTTTCCCTGAAGTAGCTTGACATCACTTGTTAGAGGATTAAAAGTTAACCCAGGAATTTCTTTCTTCCAACTTGATTTATAGGGCTCAACTATTAAACTAGATTTCCCTGATGCTTCTGTGAAGATAATACCTATAAAAATGGAAGTAGTAACCATTCAATTCAAGACAAGCCTTAAGTGAAGTTGGTTGCAACTCATAGATGACTTAGGAAGTAGAGGAATTTGTAAAATTGCATTCTTGTCTAATTTCCTTATGCTTGATTGGAAACCTTGCTTTGCCTGTTTATTTTTATCATGCACTGATGACTGGATACATAGATTTAATCAGGGCATGCATCTTTTCTCTATCTTGCTTTCTGTAGCAGTTTAAGGTTCATCCCTGTATGCCATATGGAGTCCAAAGTATTATTGCAGTCAGTGAAGCAAATAATTTTAAGTATTTTTTCCTTTTAAAATTAACATTAACAAGTAGGGGAGTTGCTCTAATGAGTAAAGGCTGTACATCAAAATTAGTAGTTCATTTTCCTCCAGGGAGCTATTTTGATATTTGAATGTTTGTCTGAAATAAGATCCCTGGTTTGCTAAAGATACTACACTTCTTTGCTGAGAACTGCTTCTGAGCAGCTGGAACCTAGGGGTGATCTTTGGGATAGATTTATTCTTTCCCAGTTATGATTGACACTTGAAGCGGTTTCCCAAGTTCTTTGGTAATAAGGACATCTTCTTGTGAAAAGGATAGGTTTAGATAGCTCTAATCTTTTCCATACCAGTGTAGACTGAGCAGCTTGCCACCAACTTGGTTTTATGATGGGGTCAAATGAGGTTGTCCTTGATCCAAGAAATGGGTAAGCAAGAATTAAAAGAAGGATTTCCTTTGGCTCCTAGTAAACTACTACTTGCCACTTGACTCCTAGTACAAATTTGCCCTCATCATTGCGAGAAAATATATGTCCATTAAGAACTATTTGCCAGAAAGAAATGTGCAAGGTGACAGATGCTTCTCAGCATAAATCTGGTAAGAGATTTAGATTTCCTGTTAGAAGCAGCTGGATGGGCCACAAGTCAGCAGGTTAATGACAGGAGAAAGGTAGCACTGCTGGATTTACATGGAGGGGGCATAAATCTTGTCTTCCCATTCATGTGTATGAACAACTGAGCCTTCTAGAGAAACCTGGCAACTTTCTGAACCATATGATTTCAAACTCAAAAGGCCTTGATACCACATCTTAAATGCAGTTTGATTTTTACTTGATTTATCCAAAGCTGACTCTTCTGCCCACAACCATATGACATAATAAATGGCATGGTAAAATGGTATTGTTGCTTCAGCAGTCTAATCCAGGTATCACTCTGGCAGTTACCACATCTCTTAAATAGGCTATATACATTAGAGCTATGCAGCACTTCAGGTGTTTCAGAGCAGATGGGGGCAAATAGAGCATCTGTTTGTAGATGTATCAAGTTATTTAAAGAAACCCATACCAGCTCAGTCACTGCCTGAATCAACAAGGACTATGCTAGATGTTGTTGGAGTTCCTGGACATCTGGTGAAAAAAGGGCTACAGGACTCCACTGGAGAAAGAAACAGCAACCCACTCCAATATCTTTTCCAAGAAAACCCCATGCACAATAACAAAAGGCTAAAAGATATGATGCTGGAAGTTGAGCCCCTCAGATGGAAGGTGTCTAGTATGCTACCAGGGAAGAGTGGAGGGCAATTACAAGTAGCTCCAGAAAGAGTGAAGTAGCTGGGCCAAAGCTGAAAGGATGCTCAACTGTGTCTGGAGGTGAAAGATGTGTCTGGAGGTAAAAGAAAATCTGATGCTGTAAAAACAATATTGCATAGGAACCTGGAATATAAGATCTATGAATCCAGGTAGGCTGGATTGTGGTCAAACATGAGATGGCAAGAATGAACATTGACATCTTGGGAATCGGTGAACTAAAAGGGATGGGAATGAGTGAATTTAATTCAGATGACCACTATATATACTATTATGGACAAGAATCCCTGAGAAGAAATGGAATAGCCATCATAGTCAATAAAAGAGTGAGAAAAGCAGTACTGGGATACAATCTCAAAAATGACAGAATGATTTCAGTTCAAATCCAAGGTGAACCATTCAGCATCATGGTAATCCAAGTCTGTGCCCCAATTACTAATGCTGAAGACTAATTCTATGAAGGCCCACACCATCTTCTAGAACTCACACCCAAAAAAGATGTCCTTTTCATCATAGGGGATTGGAATGCTAAAGTAGGAAGCCAAAAGATAACTGGAACAGCAGGCAAGTTTGGCCTTGGAGTACTAAATGAAGCAGGGCAAAGGTTAACAGAGTTTTGTCAAGAGAACAAGCTGATCATAAATATTTTTCTAACAGCCCAAGAAGTGACTTGGGCATCACCAGATGGTCAACACCAAAATCAGATTGATTAAATTTTTTGCAACCAAAGATGGAGAAGCTCTTTACAGTCAGTAAAAAAAAGACCACGTGCTGACTGTGGCTCAGATCATGAGCTTCCTATTGCAATATTTAGGCTTAAATTGAAGAAAGGAGGGAAAACCAGTAGGCCATCCAGGTATGATATCAATCATAATCCTTATGAATATACAGTGGAGGTGAAGAATAGTTTTAAGTTATTAGATCTGGTAGATAGATTTGCCTGAAGAACTATGGATGGAGGATCATAACATTGTACAAGAGGTTGATACAAAACCCATCCCAAAGAAGCAGAAATACAAAAAAGCGAAGTGGCTGTCTGATGAGGCTTTACAAATAGCTGAGAAAAGAAGAAAAGCAAAAAGAAAGGGTGAAAGAGAAAGATATACCCAACTGAATGCAGATTTCCAAAGAATAGCAAGAAGAGATAAGAAGACCTCCTTAAATGAACAATGCAAAGAAATAGAGGAAAACAATAGACTGGGAAAGACTAGAGATCTCTTCAAGAAAATTGGAGATACCAAGGGAACAGTTCGTGCAAAAATGGGCAGGATAAAGGACAAAAAATGGTAGGGACCTAACAGAAGCAGAAGAGATTTAGAGCAGCACGAATATACAGAAGATCAATACAAAAAAGACCTAAATGTCTCTGATAACTTGATGGTATAGTCGCTGACCTAGAGCCAGACATCCAGCAGAGTGAAATCAAGTGGGCCTTGGGAAACATTGCTAACAACAAAGCTAGTGATGGTGGCGGTATTCCAGCTGAACTATTTAAAATCTAAAAACAGATGATGCTGTAAAACTGCTGCACTCAGTACACCAGCAAATTTCAAAAACTCAGCAGTGACTACAGGATTGAAAAAGGTCAGTTTATGTTCCAATCCCAAAGAATGTTCAAACTACCATACAATTGTGCTCATTTCACACACTAGCAAGGTAATGCTCAAAATACTACAAGCCAGGCTTCAGCAGTATATGAACTGAGAACTACCAGAAGTACAATCTGGGTTTCAAAGAGGCAGAGGAACTAGAGATCAATTTGCCAACATTCAGTGGATCATGGAGAAAGCAAGGAATTCCAGAAAAACATCTACTTCTCCTTCATTGACTACGCTAAAGCCTTTGATTGTGTGGATCTCAACAAACTGTGGCAAATGCTTGAAGAGATGGGAGTACCAGACCACCTTACCTATCTCCTGAGAAACCAGTATGCTGATCAAGAAGCAGCAGTTAGAACCAAACATGGAACAATGGATTGGTTCAAAATTGGGAAAGAAGTACAACAAGGATATATATTGTCACCCTGCTTATTTAACTTCTGTGCATACAACATGCAAAATGCTGGGCTGGGTAAATGACAAATTTACCAGAATTAAGAATTAAGATTGCTGGGAGAAATATCAACAATTTCAGATATGCAGACAACACTACT
>JANHZU010008199.1:229787-241326 GCA_032468055.1 Acrochordus granulatus
TCCTAGCAAATAGAAGGGGAGAAATGGAAGTGATGGTGGATTTTACCTTCTTGGGCTCTAAGATCACTGCAGATGGTAACTGCAGCCATGAAATTAAAAGATGCTCCTTGCGAGGAAAGCTATGGCAAACCTAGGCAGCATATTAAGAAGCAGAGACATCACCTTGCCAACAAAGGTTCATGTAGTGAAAGGTATGGTTTTCCCATAGTAATGTATGCCTGTGTGAGTTGGACCATAAAGAAGGCTGACCATTGAATAATTGATGCCTTTGAATTGTGGTGCTGGAGAAGACACTTGAAAGTCCCTTGGACAGCAAGGGGATCAAACCAGTCAATCCTACATGAAATCAACCTTGATAGCTCATTGGAAGGACAGATATTGAAGCTGAAGCTCAAGTACTTTGGCGACATAATGTGAAGAAGGGACTCCTTAGAAAAGACCATGATGCTGGGAAAGATTGAAGGCAAAAGGAGAAGGGGATGGGCAGAGGATGAGATGGTTAGATAGCAGTCAGTGTGATGGGTGTGAGCTTGGGCAGACTCCGGGAGGCAGTGCAGGACAGGAAGGCCTAGCATGCTGCAGTCCATGGGGTCACAAAGAGTCAGACGCAACTGCGTGACTGAGCAAAATGGAACCCGTGATCCTAGCTTATTCTTTCCGTAAATTAGAGCGACCATCCCAACCTCAGTGCCTGAATGACATCACATAAGGCAAGTTGGATATTGGAAAGATGTTAAGATATTATTAACCTGTTTTCAAAACAGAGGCAAATGGACCAAGGGATGCAGACAGTAGGTCTGGAATGCCAGTTTTTGGGACCTGTGGATACAGATTGATTTGTTGCATTTGCTGGAGAAAGATGTAAAGCACTGGCAAACCAGAGCTTATACTCCTGTCTTTTATTCCAGGCGGTATGTACTGAAGCTGTCTAACGACATTGGGAATCTGGGTGAAGTGCGGCTTCCTCTGCTGGGTTGTTTGGGTGTTTCTTGGATTGTTGTCTTCCTCTGCCTCATCAAGAGTGTGAAGTCCTCAGGAAAAGCAAGTAGTGTTCCCTCTTCCTTAACTTCACCTGTGCATATAAATCCTTTATTGCTTTCAGATTGGCTTTTGTAGCTGCCTGCAGGCACCCTTTCCCTCCTCCTGATACATGCTATTGTCCCAACTGCAGCATCCCTGATGTTTATCTTTGTTCACATTCTATGGGTTTATAATCTATTTAAAAGTTTGATGTTCCTAAATACTTATGTAAAGGTAAAGATTTCCCCTTTCAGTCATGTCCATTTCTAGGAGACGGTGCTCATCTCCTTTTCATAGCCAAAGAGCCAGCATTGTTTGAAGATGTTTCTGTGATCGTGTGGCCAGCATACTATCCGCCAAGGTGCACAGAATGCTGTTACTTCCACCAATTTAGGTGGTACCTTTATTTACATGCTTTCAAACTGCTAGGTTGGCAGGAGCTGGAGCAGGTAACGAGAGCTCACCCTGTTTCGTGACACCTGGGTCTCAAGCTCGGGCTGCTGACCTTCCAACTGACAAGCCCAGTGTCTTAACCACTAGGCCACTGTGCCCCTTTTCCTAAATACTTATTAAATACTACATATTTGTTAAACTATAGTGATTGCTAGAGAGGCTATCCCTTTTAAGAGGAGGGGAATAGAAGCTGTTTGGAGGAGGTGATGGTTATCATGCTGCTGAAATCAAAGTTCTGGGAGAAGGAATTTTCTGAAACCTGCTTTATACTTGAAATATGTCTGAATGAACTTCATCCTTTCCTTTGTCCCCCCCCTTTCAGGTGGTGTATTTCACAGCAACATTCCCGTACGTGGTGCTGACAATCTTATTTGTGCGGGGAATCACTCTTGAGGGTGCAGTTACTGGCATCATGTACTATCTGACACCCCAGTGGGACAAAATCCTTGATGCAAAGGTACTTACAGGAGATATTATATTAGACTGGCAAGCTGTGCAATCCAAAGCCATACATGAACCATCTCCCTGTAATTTGACACTACACAGCAACTTTCTTTCCCCAGTGATATCTTTATCTTTGATAGGTATGGGGAGATGCTGCCTCCCAGATCTTCTATTCATTGGGCTGTGCCTGGGGTGGGCTTATCACCATGGCATCATATAACAAGTTTCACAACAACTGCTACAGGTATGATCTATGATAGGAGTGATGGGGAAAGGATGTACGAAGAAATTTTTGGATGATATAGTTCATATGTCTGGAAAATACTTACAGAGAAAATAGTGCAAGGACATCAGGTAATAAGCTGCTATAAGACTTGTCTCTCCCAATTGTAGAGGAACTTGGTTTTAAACATTGCATAGTTTTTGAGCTTTTCTTTGAGTAAGTAATAGAAAATTTATTTTTGTCTTACACAATAAGGTAGATCAGCCATCAGAATTTTGATTAAACATGTATATTATATGGTCCAAATTCACATAAATGGTTTAAATTAACTTGGGAAGTTGAAATAGTGATGTTTTCTTTGTTCTTTGTAATTAAATAATTTTGCCTCCTTTCATCTAAGGATTTCAGAACTGCAAGTAGGTTCCATAAAATTAGCTTTAGAAAAAACAAATTATATTTGATCAGGTGGGTTTATATTCCACCCTTAATTTTGAGCAACAAATTATGCTCAAGATAGCTCCATGATCATGTGGCCGGCATGACTGGACACCTTAAGGCGCATGGACACTGCTACCTTCCTGCTGGAAGGGGCGGTACCTATCTACTCTCATTCGCGCACTTTCAAACCGCTAGGTGGGCGGGAGCTGAGGCGGAACAGCAGGTGCTCACCCTGCTGCGCGGCAACACTGGGTCGCGATCCCGGGCCGCTGGCCTTCCAGCCAGCAAGCCGAGCTCTTAACCACTTGCGCCACTGCGCCCCCTTCAAGATAGCTACAAGAATTGAAATACATATATTTTTCATGAATGACCTAAAAACATAGTTAAAATGTAAATAAATAAAACATAATTAAAATAAATTTATCCTCTAACTTAGTAACTAAACCCACTCATGTATCACACATGGGTATCCATTCTGTAGAGATAGATCTTTTGGCTTGCTTTAGGATACTCCCCTCCAGCTCCAAGGTCCCTAAAGTAATTTTCATGAATTCTCCCAACTTGGTGTACCCACAGGGACAGCATCATCATCAGCATCACCAACTGTGGTACTAGTGTCTACGCAGGTTTTGTCATCTTCTCTATCCTCGGCTTCATGGCTCATCACCTGGGAGTAGATGTTTCCAAGGTGGCCGACCAAGGCCCTGGCTTAGCCTTTGTGGCCTATCCTGAGGCATTGACACTCCTCCCCATTTCCCCTCTTTGGTCTGTTCTCTTCTTTTTCATGCTCATCCTGCTGGGACTGGGTACACAGGTAAACACAGCAATTGGCAGCTTATGCTTTGGGGGAATTCTAGAGTCCAACATATCTGAAAACTACCAGTCCAGAGAAAGCTAAACTAGTCAATAAATATAAATGGAAAATAGTCTGCATATAGACTGTGAGATTATTTATATTGTGCATGTGTGTATGTTTGTTAAAATATAGATCACCTGCATGTATGCATGCATAAACACATGACCCAAAACTTGATTCACTTAGTTTGAGGGAAGGATGAAGATTTAATGGTACCTGGAAGTCATGGGAAATGGAGAATGATTACTCCCATATAACATGGCTATCATTCTAAATTCCTTTATGGCAAACTGAATCATAATGAAGCTATACCAATATGTCATCCTTCTATATCCTTATGCTGTCTCAATGGAATCAAGCTGAAGTTTCCATTATATTCAAATTGCATAATCAATGCTCATGCTGACTTAGAATGATGGGAGTTGCAGCTGTACAAATCTGGACTGCACCAACCTGGGTAAAGTGGCATGTTAAGGCAGATTGAGCTTACCTATTAGCACCAGCTTCTCCCATTTAAATAAAGTATATTTCTCCAAGCGCTGATTCACTTAATAAGCACTACTGATCTCTAGCCTGTAATTTAATCAGAACTAATGTAGTTGGCGAGAAAGAGAGATTTCACTGTTGATAAATGAAGAAAGATGGAGAGAGTAAAACCACTGTGGCATGTATAACTTTTACTTCTCCATCATTTTTTCCTCAGTTCTGTCTCCTGGAAACTCTTGTCACGGCCATTGTGGATGAAGTGGGAAATGAATGGATATTACGTCGGAAGACTTTTGTGACTCTAGGTGTGGCTGTAGTGGGCTTTTTGCTAGGTATCCCACTCACCACACAGGTATGAGGGAGAGGTAAAGGGCAAGGCAGAAATGACCTCTTCACATCCTAAGATTGAAAGGGGGAAAGCTTGCTTGCTCTAATCCTGTACTGACTGTTTTCTTTTTCTGTTCTCCCCAAGGCTGGTATTTATTGGTTATCATTGATGGATAATTATGCTGCAAGTTTCTCACTTGTGGTTATTTCATGCATCATGTGTGTTGCCATTATGTATGTCTATGGTGAGTACCTTCTGCCAGTTGCTCAGAGACCTCTTTTGATTAGTTAGAGCAATTCAAGAATATGTGAATGGATGGAATACTGATGTTTCAACAGTTAGCACTTGATCAAGATGGTCAGAAGTTCTCTGTGAGTCTGACAGCCAGAAACATTGAAAAATTAACTATATTATACAGATTCAAGAATAAAAGATGATGCTTTCCCTGGATAAAGTTTCCTGATTTTGGAGTCAAGAGTAAAGAAAAAAGATAGGGAAAAGCAGCAATCAGGAAGTTTTGTTCACTTCTTTCCTATGAAAAATCCGTAACTTAAATGCAGACAGGACTAATATCCAATCACAACAGTTCAAGTTTATTAAAATGTATTTGCTTGCTGCCAGTAATTGGTTTTGTTGGGCACTTGTCATTACTCACAGCTCAGAAGACTGCTGACCAGAGATACAGGTCTTATTATTTGTTCCTCAATTAAAAAGAGTTGGTAGTAAAAGAAGCAACTTATAACAACAGGCTTAGTACAGAAATCTGGTATTCTAGGGTAGGCTTCAAGGGCATCTGGGATGAGGTTAGTGCTCCAGAGATCAGGTCACTGTGATGTCTCCTCACCACCTTCCATTACTGCTATCACTGTCACAATTATCACATTATCCTGAAGGAATCCACTGCTCTAGGAGGAGGCACCCCATAGGGTATTTTGCATAGTGTTTTCTGGTCTGGATATTAACTATTTCAGTTTTCCCAGTCAGCAATGAAAACTTATTCAGAGACTTCTTTAGTGCTCTACTTTCACTGTCAGAACTATGATAGCGGTAGGGAGCACAGCAAAGGAACTATATTAAAGAATGGAGAGATACAGTGAGGATATAGGTAGCTATTATGCCAGTGGACTCTTAAGAACTTGCAGTGTCCCTGGAGTCTAGTTGCAATGCCTCCATTGTAATCAATTAACCATCTTTTCATCCAGGATACCGGAGCTATTTCAAGGACATTGAGATGATGTTGGGTTTTCCACCACCCATCTTCTTCCAGATCTGTTGGAGGTTCATCTCTCCAGTTATCATCTTTGTGAGTACAAAGAAAGAATGGGGGAGAAACATAAAAGAACTCAGGAGACAGGACTGAGAGTGAGGGGAGAGGGGACTAGGTAACTAACCACATAAATTGGAACAGAGTATGCATGGAATAAGAGGCGCAGTGGCGCAAGCAGTTAAGAGCTCAGCTTGCCAGCTGGAAGGTCGGCAGCCCAAGTTCAAGACCTAATGGTGCTGTGCAGCAGGGCGAGCTCCTGCTGTTCCACCTCAGCTCCCTCCAACCTAGCAGTTCAAAAGCATGCAAACGCAAATAGGCAAATACTCTTCCAGCGGGAAGAGTAACAGTGTCTGTGTACCTTTGGCATCTAGTCATGCTGACCACATGACACGGAAGTGTCCTCAGACAAACACTGGATCTTTGGCTTAAAAACAGGGATGAGCACTGCACCTTGGAATCAATCACAACTGGCAGGGTAATCTTTACCTTTTATGCATGGAATTAAGCTGCTAATGCAGAAAAATGCAGTGACAAGCAAGTGGAGGTGGGTGGGGGGAGAGAAGGCTAGAGATTTTCTACTGCTATGATAAAAATATCCAGTTCTGTGAAATGAAGAGAGCTTTTGAATGTCCACAGAATGCAATACTTGGAATGATGCCAGCCAGTATATATTCTGGTTTCAATCAGCTTTTTTTCCCTTTCCTTCCAGTGTATCCTCATATTCACAGTGATTCAGTATGAACCAATCTCGTACAACACATACGTGTACCCAACCTGGGCCATTGCCATTGGTTTCTGTATGGCACTCTCATCGGTCATCTGCATCCCCATCTATGCAGGCTTCTACCTTTTGCGCTCTGAAGGAGACTCACTACTGCAGGTAGGATTGGGGGTTGCAGACAAGGGGGCAGAGGTTCTGATACTTTCTGGATACAGGGCCCACAGGTGTACTTGCCTCAGAACCATGGTAAAACAGATCTTGAAGCCACCAACTTCCTGTTTACTTTTATATCTCTGCAGCGTTTGAAAAATGCTACTCGGCCAAGTCGGGAGTGGGGCCCAGCTCTTGTTGAGCACCAGACAGGCCGCTATGCAACAGCATTCAGCTCAACAGAATCCCAGCTGGGGGTGCAGCTGCTGAACCCTGAGAAACCCAAGAGTGATGATGCTGGCACGATGGCTGCCATCACCATTGGAAGCAATGGCTCAACCCACAGTCAAGACTCCATGATGTGAACCTTAGCCCAGGAAGCAGGGCAGGGAACACTCCTTGCACCAATCCATCCCACCTATCCTGGTCCTCTAAACTTTGCTCAGATATACTAAAGTACCCCCACTGGGTGGGGGACCCTGGCTCCCAGGATGTTCTGGACTCTGGGGGAGACAACTGTGAGTTCCCATCCCACCCACCTCATTAGTGTCCCTGTGCCATCTTGTAATCCTTATGTTTACAAGTAATGTTCAGGTGGCCCCAATTCACAGCCAGGACCAGGATCAGAGACAGAGATAGTGTGCACTGGCTGACTAGGTGGAGGTTCCTTGAGAGGTACCAGTAAGAAGGTTGGTTGATGTCTTAGAAGCTTAAAAATCCCTTCAGGATGGTTTCTGGCAGCTACTAATTTCTGGGTGTAATAAGTCTAAAATCTATTGGGGATGATATGACCCTCGCTGCCCTGGATCAGGGCTATTTGCCTGGTCCCACAAAGAAACAAATGGGAGTCAATGCTGGGAGCAGTAATAGTTTCACATATAAGCTGTCCTAGGCAAAGTTCAGTATAGAACTAGACAACCTTCAGCTAGGCTACTGCCTTTGTGAGCACTCTTGCACACTTGCATGGAAGATTGCCCACTGTCCACCAGTATCTATACCTTCCCAGCTTCCCCACTTGTCTTTTCCCAGCAGTCTCTCAAAATTGATGAGGATTTAGCCTTATCTTACTGTTCAGAATTCCTCGTTCTCTTACACAAACAACACATTTTTGTGCATAACTAATAGAGGCACTACTTTGTAACTATGATTCAAATCTAAAAAAATCTCAAGCTTGTGGGCAACTCATATAAGCTGCTACCACATTGTGTACAGGTTGAGTATTTAACTGAATTATGCAGAAGCTTATATTTGAGTTCTGGAGAATGGATCTTCTGAAGCCATTGTGTATTCATTTCCCTTATAGAGGAACAAATGAATTTGAATAGGGTCCTTCTACTTGTAAGGGACCCTTGGGACCTAGCCCTGCCCTGATCTCTAGAGAAAGGAGCAGAGCCAACCATGGTGCTAAGAATAGAGATGTGCCAAGACCAGCCCTTGCAACTTGAGGAAAGCACAAAGTCAGAAAGCATGATCTTTCATGAAGCTATTCCCAGTTAACCCTGGACCCTGGGTCACCACCTCCCATAGTAGTGAGAATGTAAGCCTCTATTCCCATGCTGCAGTCATGAAGAAGTTGGCCAGAAGCAGCAGTATCTCATGGCAGCAAAACCTCTTCATAACACAAACCAGGGCTTACACTGGCTTATATGGAGAGGGATAACTAATGGTTGTGTCTTCCCACTTCATTGTCCCTTATTTCTGTTTCAGCATTGCTGCATGCACTTTATCCTTAGCAAGGCCTTGGAGAAGGATACAAGTGGTCCTGACAGCCACTATCTTGCCCTTTATTTTGTGGCAGCAATGATGCCAAGACACCAACGCCAAACTTTTTGTAGGGACACCAATGCCAAACTTCTTGTAGGAGGCATTCCTCAGCTCCCAGGAATGTACAATTGCTGCAGTGTGGCGACAGTGCCAACAGCAATGGCACATCTGGTTCCAACCCACAGGGTAACTGCCTCAGCCAGTGGCATGGGCATAATGGCCAGTGTTAAGTGCCAAATGTCTGTATCATGCAGATGATGGGAAGGACAGATGGCTTTGTGTCATGATGGCATCTTTACCTAAAGCCGCCAGCCTCCAATCCTTCTCCTCTGTACTGAAAATGCACTATTTAATGCATGGTTTCATGTCTGTCCCTCCCTCTCCTGTAGAGTGTGGCAACTGCCATTGCCACCTTTCATTGTTCATAGCAATAATTGTGATGAGTCTCCCATATTGTGACTCTCTCATTTGTAGATTGTTAAAAGTCTTGTAGATTTTAATGAAATTTATATTCCGGAATGCAGGATGTACAGTTCTTTTTGTGGGGATTGAAGGGAGATTTCCTAGCTTTTCTGTAATGCTATAATGGACTTTTTGCACCAGATAATGGAGATATGGAGGAGGAAGAGAAAGGATTCCAGGGGCACTGTTGGACTCCCAGGAGGCTTATCTGTACAGAAGAAGGGATATTTAGCATGACCTCATTGCTTTCTTTGGAATCCATGAATTTGAACATAAGAATGACCAAAGACAACAGTAGTCAACATTAAGCCCATTTCAGGCACAGAGAACAGCAGCATAAGGTTTCAACGGGCACTCTTGCCACAGAGCAATCAGGTGTCAAGCGGAAGTCCTTTTTTTCTTAGCTTGGTCCTTTACACTGCAACAATCTAACACGGGGACAAAAGCGAGACAAAGGACAAGGTTCTGTAGGAGGCATGGGAAGAAAAGCAGGTTCCAACACTGATGCTGATGCCCTATAAATTGAAGCAGGTGGATGTCCCAATGTTTTAGCCAGCTTAGTGTCACTGTCCTTCCTTGCCTGGTTGGAATCCTCACTCTTTTGATGCATCCATCCCAAAGAGGGTTTTGTTGAATGGCTCCTCCAGGATGATGGCTGATAGCAGAATAGAGAAGTCTGATCCCTGGGATCTGGTGAAAGAGTCTCATTAGAAGCAGGATTGGCTTGTCCAAATCTTGGCCCTTTTACTGAGCCTCTTGGATGGCTATGAAATAAAGAGAAGCAGATGTGTGATACAGAATATTTCATTTAAACATCTTTCAATCAAAACTAACAAAACTGCAGAAATATTGATCACTGCAGAAGAACTTATCAATCTCAAAACTCCATGGAAGTGGACTGAACAAACTCAAAAAGTGTTACTCCAGAATTCTGGAGATAGAATAACAAACCAATCTTGAAATAAGTCTGTCACTTTCTAATACAAGGCTTCTGCTCTTTCCACTTTTTCTTAATATTTTATCTTGTAAGCATTTACATACTACCTGAGTTGAGACAAGTGGGTGCTATTCCCAAATTGCTTTGACATCAGAGAAGGAGACCTAGGACATGACTTGGACTGGCTCAATTGCAAATCCCATTCCATGGCATGTTTCTCTTCCTGTAGTTCTGCACACAGAAGATTAGTTTAAGATGGAGAAACAACAAGCCAAGAACGATAAAGCTACGGGAGTAGCATTTAGGAATATTCTATACTCAGTTGTTTATATTGTCTATACTAGAAAAACCACCTCTTTCCCAATCCCCAGTTTAGTTTTAAACAAAGACACAAGATGTGAGTTTTGCATACCAGCCATGGTGGGCTCATGCATTGTTTCTTGAAGTTCAGTAGCATGCTTATGCACTGCCTCTAATTGGTTCTGTAAATCAACAAAAACATTTGATAAGATGAAATGTTAAGATTATGTTTTTTTCTAATTTCCCAAAGGAATAACTGTCTTTCCTATCAAGGTTTAAGCATGGGGAACTCTGTGCACAGAAGTATTTGACTTTTTTCCTTCTTATATGCTCCTATCACTGAAGAAAGCTATTTTAGACAAGCAATGCACACTCAGGACCTTCAGTCAAAGAGATTAAGTTTCTTTTTTCCCTGGAAAATAGCCTGTGTTAGCTACCTACAGTCTTGCCTCATGTCATTGTGGCAATATTGCCCAGAATATCTGTGCTATAGAGCAAAATTGGCTCAAAAATGCAGAGACAAATAGAAAGAGGGAGTACTGTAGCAAGTCTACCTTTAAAAGATATGGCATTTTCACACCAAAAATGCTATATACATTTCCTATTCTGCACATCCCATCACTCATCCACCATCTCCTTCAGATCAGAAAAGATGAGAGGAATGGCAGCTAATTAGTTAAAAGGCTGAGATAAAAGTAAAATATACTGTATCTTCATTCCATATTAGTCCCTTCTTGAAAAATCCAAGTACTCTAAGCAAATCTGTTTTATTTTGACCCAATAAATGTGCCCAACCATAGGACTGCAAGAATCTCATTGGACAAGCCCCCAAATCAGAGGAGAGTCACTGGACTACTTGGGATACACTAAATGGAAAGCAAGTTGTGACTGAAGCTTAGCTACATTAATGAACAAAGTAGCTTCACAAACCTGTAACTAAAATCTGAAATGGACTTTTAGAAGCACATAAATGTAGAACCTCTATGCAAGCTGAGATATAGTTCTCACCTGTAAATGTGTAATGTATCTTTCCAGAGTATGGCATTCATTCTCTAGCAATGTCCTAAGTAAAAATGAGACTCCAATTAGGTAGACAGAATGTGAATTTGAGAGAAAGTAAACAACTGCCAACTGCAGATATTAAGGAAAAAGTTGAGTGTGAGATCTCCAAAGGGTCCTCTGTTTTTCTTTTCTTATAGAAGCTAGCCATTCAAAACTGAATTAGATGAGAAGACATCTGCTACTTTTTTAGAGTAGAAATTCAGTGTTCTGGAGATGTGTAATCAAAATAAAGGAGATGCCTAACCCAAGCACTCAATAAGAAAATTCACAGGCACTTCTAACTTAATAAATCTTAATTGTTCCTTTGTTAGTATTCTGGTTCAAAATTTCCCAAACTCCTAACAGGGGAACTGTTTCTAGGATGCTGAATTCCTTGCAATTAGGACCTCTTTCATTCTTATACCTACTTCCTAGAACCTGTAGAGTGTTTTAGAAGTTTGCCATTATATGGACAAATACCCATACACTCTTGTCTGATCTTTATCTCTGGGAAGTAATGATTGTACCCACTCTCAGGAATCATACTGCAGTGTATTAGAGTGAGAAGATGTCAGCTTCTTGATCCTCTTTCCTGAAAATCACATCTTTGCATTCCATAATGCAATGGAACAGGTTGTACCTTATGCCT
>JANHZU010008199.1:241426-268077 GCA_032468055.1 Acrochordus granulatus
GAGGGAAAGAAATGGAAGTTCAGATATATTCAGCCAATATTTCAAGGCAGAAACTCAAGTTAGAACAAGGTGCTATGAGTAGCAAGTGCAGCAGGGTTGTTTCACTATGATTTCTGAGTTTAAAAGATGTTATTGCACTGGTGCTCAAAAACTCTTCTGCAACAACTGATCCATTCCTTGCATTCGTATAGAACAAAATATACAAGACCAGACATGTGCAGGCAGAGGAAGGAGCTCTGAATACAAACTGTTGGGATTATTGGCATATATTTTCATGCTCTGTTGCCTTTAACCCTATTTTTGATGAACCAGTCTCTTATTTATCACTACCAATTTTATATCTCTTCCAAACTGTCTTACGCGTCTTGTTTTTGATAACTCTGCCAAATAAATAAATAAAGCAGCAGTTGTGCAATACAGCAAACTTACCTAAGTCTGGAACATATCTCACCAATATGAGCTATATTCAGTTTATCAGAATATAGTTCCAAATCATTTGTGCTTCTGGAGAACAATGACCTAGGAAAACAAAAATGGGATACAAATACCAGACAAGCTGAGAAGGATTAGTTTTTCCTTCAGCAGGTAAGACTCCAAGTCCATAATTAGCCATTTTAGCACTAATCAATTCAGATCAGGAATGGAAAGCAGAATCTGGATGGAGTTTAAAACTTTAATTCCCTATGTGTAAATGTCATGAATTCCTCTCTTTTATGGATATTACACAGCAGGAACTGATCAGCCTAATACAGCATGCATTTCAATCCCAGAATGAACAAGAAGGTAATTCATGACCATATTTGGCACAAATGTCCAAATTCAAAAAAACTACAACCATCAGCAGGACAAAAATACTGGACCTAGGAAAACATTCCTTATGTGTAGATACATATTTATGTTAATTCTTAATTATATTTATCAAAAATAAGTATCATGGAATACTTGTCTGTCTCTTTTTCCCTTTTTCTTTCCTCTCCCCCCATCAAATAGAAATAACTAGGAAGGAAATGAAAAATACAAAGTTCAAAACAATATCTACCCCCCTCAAAAACAATAAAAATGGATTTATATAAAGAACCAAATAACATATCACAATAGATAAGTAATATACAAGACAGGTGAATAAAGATTACCCTTGGGTTTTACCTGATGAGAGTGTTGCTCCCAGATGATGGTTGACTACTTCCATTGTTTGTCTTTAAAGCAAAGTTGACCACATGTGGGTTGTACTTAGCAATGGCACAATCCTGATCCCTGTAATAAAAAACAGGCATGAGACAAAGACCAAACCTCTGTCTTCTAATTAACAGTCAGGAGTAAGTCACCCATCCCTTACATTCAAGCACCCCAGCTATATACTTGCTAGAATATGGAATGGAAGTATCTAAAAGAGCATCATTAGACTAAAAGAAAAAGCAGGTTTGACCAAAAGACCTTTCTCTTACTCTGTCTACTGTATGAGGGGAGCCATGGCTTAAACCCACTTTATCATATGAATAAATATCATGCGAGAGCAACTCTTCTAACAAAATTACATGAGACAGGGTCTGAGAAATAGCAAGATATAAAATGCTGAAAAAAACCCTGAAAGGGTAGTAAAACAAACTGTTTCCATGTGTAATTGAAATATTGGGGAAAAAACCCTCTTCCTAACTGGCCAGTTTATTCTAATTGTCTTCATTGCCCTTTCTGTTTTTATACAGGAAGAAAGTAGGAGGCAAATATCTAGCTAAAAGTTCCTTGGTGAGTTTGATCCCAGTTCTCATTCAGATGAATCCCTCTTTTGAATTTGGAGAGGGAGGGGACAAAATCCCAGCCTCAGTGTATGGATCATGCATCATGCACACCAAAGAAACAAAACAGGAACTTGATGACATTCCTAATGGGGATGTGCAGTTGTGAGATGTCTGCATAAATAGGGGGTAGGGGGTGGTATCAGAAGGCTTGTCTGTAAAGGGTATCATAGAAATGAGATACAGGTCGTATGTATCAGGAAATGTCTCAAATAATTTTTTTTCTGTTTTTTTCTCCCATCACCACAAAAAAAGAGGGAAATAATGCCTTTCCCCCCACAAAGTTTAATAGTATAATTTCTCGGGGATTTGGATCAGAAGAAAGGATTTGGAGGCTTGATATAGCCTAGGCTACAGGCTCCTGAGTTACAGATTTACAGATTCCTTCTTTCCTCAGAGACTGCTGACCTTAATTTGTAGTTTTGTTTCTTGCAGTATTTTAGAACCTGTGACAAAGTAGACCTTCAGTGTGAAGCATTTCATTTTCTTCAGTACCTGCCCTCCTGCAATGCCTTCTGCTGCAAGCCAATCAAGAGTAGGCGAATCTCCTCTCTTACTAGTTCCTTCAGGTGGGGAGGAGCAGCCAGCAGAACACAGTTTTCAGCTTTTTGCCCAAAATGGCCCAATTGCAATTCTTGACAGAATGCCATGAGCATTTCTACCTGTAAAGAGAGTGGTTTGATTGTGTATGTTAGACATATCCCAAAATGTGTACAGTTGCAAGAAAGTCACTTGTTAATCTTTCTATGCCTTTCCATCACTTGCTCAAATAATTTGTTAAAAGATTCATAAACAAAATAAATTGCAAAATTAAAGATAATGGCATAATTGAGAAACTCTAAAAAGACTTAGTCATAATGTAGCCTGGATAATCTTTAACACAATGGTACAAAACTTTGTTAGGAAGAGTCAAGATTGGTGAAAAACTGTTGAAGGGGTTCTTGAAATATGCGATGCATTCCTGAAATGTTAAAATTAATCATTTATTTGACATCCTATCTTTTCTTCACAAGCTCAAAGTAGCGCTTCCTCCTCCTATACTTCCCCACAACAATCCTGTGAAGTTGGGTGGACTCATATTAAGTGACTGGCTCAAAGTCACCCAATGAGCTTCCGTGCCACCGAATGGTAATTTGAATCCCAGGGCCACTCAATGCTTTAAATACTAAACAAAACTTACTTCCCTTAAAGTTATCTTTAGAGTTTTTTTGTCCTGCTCTTCTCCAAACTTGTACCTTCAGCTAAGTTGGGCCATAGCTCATGTTAGCTCATTACTCAAAACAGTAACTGTTGCCCATTCTATCTAGGAGGTATCACACTGGGGAAGATTGCATTATACAATAGGTCTGTTATCTTTCTTGTCCTTCACTTTTATTTTTCTTTGTATCAGTAACCTTCTATAATTGTTGCTTCCTCATCTACTACTCATCTCACTTGGCTGTTTCCTGTGCCTCTTTTCTCCCTTCTCTTCCCTGGCTTCTCTCATATGCCCCTATATTCTATTTCCTTTATATGTAAGAATTTAAAACACAGAGAAACAATTCATTTTCAATGAATCTTCTGAAATTCTAAAAGAAAAAAAATGCTGCTCATAAGCAAAGATTTAAGGATTGAAAACATATGCCAGGAAAAAAATTATATCCCTTAGGAAAGCAACAGCAGCATATGAAAAATTTAAGGAATTTAATTTAAAGACAGAAGTTAGAGAACAGAAGGAGATATAACTACAAGATTCAATATCCTTCATGAATGATAATAATGTATACAACATTATATTGTTATAATTAATAATACTCTCCATCAATTTCATCCATGGCATAAAACTGACAAGATGACCTTGCTAAAGAGAGGCTGCTGTTTCCTTGGCTTGTTTGGATTTCCATTATATCTTAGACAGTAAACATTCATGTTTTTAATCTAAAGTTTGGGAATAGACTGAATTATAGGATAGCTCTCCCCAACCTCCATCCTTTTACATGTGTTGGAAATGTAGCTCTCTGAATTCCCTGCCAGGCTGCAATTGTAGTGCCAACTTATCTTAAAGGCAGAAAGTTGAGGAAGATTGCTCTGAAAAGCATTTGAGAACTAAAGATGGAGTTACTATGCTACAACCTTTTAACAAAAGGTGAGCAAAGTTGTCCTATGAGATAATGTATCAATAATAACATTATCCCACTCTCGCATTAAAAAACATTCTCCACATTCAGATTAGCACTGAGTATTGTCATTCATTAAGTACTTTAGTAAAATGAGACTGCATTGATGTCATCTTTGTACCACTAATATTCCATAAAAAGTGCAAAGCTGAGCTTATATCCTTCATAGTCATTGCCTTCCCCTGTGGAATGGAGGGAATACACTGAATTGCACATATGCACATAAAATACCCTCAGTAACAAATGACATAATGTAGGGCATTTGGAGGACAAACAAATTCCAGTGCTCTCTTCCTGGCCCCACATATCTACAAGAGGTCTACAACAATGCAGCTACTTTACTGGACAGCTTCCTAGCTGTCCCGACTGGGGACAGAGGGCATTTAGAAAAGAGCACAGCAGCAAAATTAGGTATCCCTTGTGCCACATGACAGCTTGAGATGAAAAGGCAAGTAAGAGATATGGGACCAGGTTACCTGAGGAACCATATCACCCCAGTGGTGAGTTCCCATCCCACCAGATCTGGCAGAAGAGACCTCGTACAGATCCTGTCAGCCAAGGAATTTAAGCTGGCGAAATCAAGGAGAAGAGCCTTTTCTGCTGTTGTTCCTTCCCTGTGGAATATCTTGCCCCTGGAGGTGAGATCTGACCCCACCCTTATGGCCTTCCAAAAGGGCCTTAAGACCTGACTCTGCCAATTGGCATGGGGCTGTAATGGGGTCTCATCATCTTGGAGGTGGTTGGTAGATTAATTGTCACTTCTGTTCCCCATATGTTTTTTATATCTTTTAACTCCTTTCCTCCCAGTTTGGCTAGGTTTTTTGTTTTAAGGTTTTCATGGTTTTTATGGATTTTTATTATTTTATTGTAAGCCGTCGAGAGTCCTTTGATTTCAGTGGCATATAAATCTAATAAATAAATAATAAATAAATCTCATGATCCTTTTGACGCTTTGGAGACATGGACTATGTGGAGGGGAAAAGCATGCCAGTTGATCATGGTAGGCAAGGAATTAAGTGCCTTTGAATCAGGCCTGACTTCTGATAGGCATTTGGAAAAACCTATCTCTGGTATCAATCCATAGCATTACCAGGAACATTCCAGTAATATCCCTGATTCTATCCATCCACCCCATGTTATTTTCATTTCTTCTACTTTCTTTATTTTTATATGCATAGTACATTTTAATAGTCCATGCAGAGAGAGGTAAATCCAATAGAATGAGAAAAGACTTTGGGATGTTTATTGTTCTTTGCCCCAGGCTGAACAAAGAAAGGGTATGAGTGACTGGAGCTTGAAATAACATGGATTAGGACTCTAGCCAAGTATTAGAAACCAGCTAAGATGAGTCAAAAGGAAAACTTGCAGATAAGAGAGAAGATAATATATCAATTCACTCTTACAATTTGGCCTTCTCAAAGCAGATATATTTCCCTTATAGGAACTACACTAAAGTTTGAAAGTAGTTGGGACACCCAGATTGAACTGGCCAAAAAAGCATATATATGGAAAGGCCTGAAAGCCGAGGGTCTATCTATTATTAACAAGAGAGTTAGAGATGTGGAACTGAAGTATAATAATGCAATGGTCAAGAAATGTTTCTCATATGTGTCCATAAATTGTACACAAATATACAAATGTGAAAAGGGGGCGCAGTGGCTGAGAAGTTCAGATGCTGGGCTTGTCACCTGGCAGCTTGGCAATTCAAGACTCAAGCACTGCCACGTTAATAAGGTGAGCTCCCATTTCTTGCTCCAGTTCCTGCCAATTTAGCAGTTTGAAAGCATGTAAAAATGTAAGTTTATAAATAGGTACCATTTTGGTGGAAAGGTAAGCATCCGTGCACTTTGGCATATAATTGTGCCAAACTATAGAAGCATCTTTGAACAATGCTGGCTCTTCCACTATGGATTGGAAATGAGCACTACCTCCTAGAGTCGACCATAACCGGCAGGGGAAACCTTTACCCTTTTATACATATAAAAAAGATAAGCATAAGTTACAAATATTGGGGTAAGTAAAATACACAAGTCCCTTTTTGGAAACAGAGGTGTATTCTGCAGTTCTCAATTGCAGAATTGAGTTATTTGTACTTTCCCCAAAATGACTGTCATGCACAGAAGCAGAAAGAGGCATTGAAAATATGTCCTCCAGAGTTCAACACAGTTGTAACTTTGTACAGACTGCTGAAATGAAGGGTAGGGGAATCACCATAAATATAAAATATAATGCTGGCAACATGTTATAGAAACTTTAACCAAACATATCATCAATGTTAATCAGTTCACATTGTTGAAGAGCATTCAGCTCTCAGCTAGGGATGGCTTTGATTGAAAAGATCTTTGTTCCCTGCGGCATAAATGTCAAATGAAAGGTCTGGTCTTCCTCATTTCTTGCATTTGTACCTTTAGCATTTTTTCCCAACCCAGTCTTCCAAAAATATTAGGATTATAGCTTCCATGTTAAAAAGGAATTCTGGCAATCACATTAAAGCAGCTTATTACCAATGAACCATTTACTCAATTAAGTTCTTTGCCAAAAATTCAAAGGACCCTAACAAAATGGTACATAAGATAGCCTCCCTGATATTATCCATAGCATTCAAAATAATAAAGTGATTCTTTTAGCTGCTCTGTACAGTACATAATATTGCAATAGGAAAATCCTAATTGCAATAGGATCCACACTTCCAGATCCCACAGTTGGCCAGAAGCTCCTCTTTCAAACCTCAGTGTGAAGCTCCAAGCTGTGTTCCACAAGATCATTTCCCAAGATAGTCTTCACTTCCAGTCTCTCGCTAGGTGCTAGCTGCTCTTCTATCATCCTCCAGAGTGATGGCACTGGCTGCAAAGGCTCCCAGGAGAAACTGGACAAGGGAAACATTGGAGCACAGTCCAATTCCAGGATAAAAATTGAAATTCCCAGGTCTAATGCATAATAGGAAAGAAGGAGATAAATGGATCAAATAATGAATAATGATGAAATGACAGGTCCCTAATACAAAGATACCTAGCAAGTTATCCCCATTTTTCATAATCTGCATTGATATTAATATTATTTAACTATTATCATTAATAATTAATTTTAATGCTACATTATATTATTATTATTAATAAAAATCTGCCTATCCCAAGTCCTTGGGAAGGACTTGATATGTTGATAAAAATGCCAAATCCAGTATAAACATCTGGCTGACTATGCAACCAACCATAATAATAATCACTGTGTATTAATCATTCTCCTTCATGGATCACTGCCTTGTTGTGACAAAGAGGCTTCTGTAATTCAATGAGGTTATAAGCTATGCTGTGCAGGCTCATCCAAGATGGACAGGTCATAGTGGAGGGTGCTGACATAATGTGATCCACTGGAGAAGGAAATGGTAACCCACTCCACGATCCTTGTCAAGTAAACCCCATGGACAGTATCAAGAGGCTAAAAGTATGATGTCAAAAAGTGAGCCCATCAGGTCGGAAGGTATCCAATATGCTACAAAGGAAGAGTGGAGGGCAATTGCAAGTAGCTCCAGAAAGAATGAAGCAGCCGGACCAAAGCAGAAAGGATGCTTAGCTGTGGATGTGTGTGGTGGTGAAAAGAAAGTCCAAGGCTATAAAGAACAACATTACAATAGGAACCTGGAATGTAAGATCTATGAATCAAGGTAAGCTGGATATGGTCAAACAGGAGATGGCAAAATTGAAATTGGGAATCAGTGAACTAAAAAAGACAGGAATGGGTGAATTTGATTCAGATGACCACTATATCTACTACTGTGGACAAGAATCCCTTAGAAGAAATGGAGGAGTGATGGGCTCTGAATCACTGCAGATGGTGACTACAGCCAGGAAATTAAAATATGCTTTCACCTTGGGAGGAAAGCTATGGGAAACCTAGGCAGCATAGTAAAAAGCAGAGACATCACCTTCCTGACAAAGGTCTTTATTGTCAAAGCTATGGTTTTCCCAGTATTAATGTATGGCTGTGAGAGCTGGACCATAAGGAAGGCTGAGCACCAAAGAACTGATGTCTTTGAATTATGGTGCTGGAGAAATCTCTTGAGATCCCTTGGACTGCAAGGAAATCAAACTGCTGAATCCTAAGGAAAATCAACCCTGACTGCTCATTGGAAGGACAGATAATGAAGCTGAAGCTTAAATACTTTGGCCACTGATACAAAGAGAGGACTCATTGAAAAAGACCGTGATGCAGGGAAAGATTGAAGGTAAAAGGAGAAGAGGATGGCAGAGGATGTGGTGGTTGAATGGCATCATCAAAGCAATGAATATGCATTTGAGCAAACTCTGGGAGACAGTGGAGGACAGGGAGGCTTGGAGTGCTCAGGTTCATGGGGACACGAAGAGACCTAACTTAGCAACTGAACAACAACAATTAATCATTCACAAATGGTAAGGCCACAGTCCCTGAAGTCCCGAGGCAATAAATTGAACTCATAAGCACACATCTATTTAAGGCCCAGTAATCCAGTGCTCCCCAAACGTGGGTAAATTACCCCAAATTGGGTAAGTGTTTTTTGCTTGGGTAACAGCACACAAACCCATTCCCTAATCACAACAAGGACATTTAAATTGAAATGCGTTGAGTAAAAAGGATTTTGGGGTAATGAAGCAGAAAGTTTGGGGAGCGTTACACTAATCCCTTCAGCCATTACACCAAGTTACTTGGTTTCCATTGACCCCAGCCCGCTCCCTGAACATTTTTAGCAGCTCATCCCGGTATCGCAGCCCTGCGGTCTCTCTGCCTTCGGGCCCGCTTCGGTCGTGCTGCCGGGCCCGACCCCTTATCCCTCTCGCTTCCGTCCGCAGACGGACCCAGGCCCTTCGCACTCACCCCCAGGGAGGGGGGTCTCGCCCGCCACTTCGCCCCCCAACTCTTCACCTTCCCGCGTGAGCTCTCGGGAGCGTCAACTCGCTATCCCCATGGTAACCTCCCTCCTCGTTCCTCGGAAGCCTCGCCCCTTAAAGGAGCCGCGTCCGTAAGGTTGAAACGGCCGTGAGAGCGGCGTGCGGAGCAGCGGCTGTGGAAAACTTTGGCGGAGGGTGGAATGCATCCAGCGCGACTGTTTGCTCGCTTCTTCCCCGGTTCGTGTTTCCACAAGCAACGAAGGAAGAACGGCCGCGGGAGACGGGTTTGGGGAAGGCGCGAGCGCCAGGAAAGCTGCGTGGAGCGCTCGCCGGCCTGGCAGGAGAGGCGGGTAGGGGCCGTGCATCCGCCCCTCCCGGCTCCGAGGGTCCGCCCGCCCTCTGCGGGAAGGGTCTCGGATTTCGCCAGGGGCGGGCGGCGGCACAAAGGGCAAGGAGCGCAAGGCCGGCCAGGCAGTTGCCAGCCGCGGGCTGGATGCTTCGCCTGGAGGAAGCGAACGCCCCCTTTCCCGCCTTTCCCTGCTTCTCTGCCCTTCTCTGCTCTGCCAGCTCCCCTGCCGCTGCCAACGCCGCCCCTGGTGTCCAGCGATGCCCTTTCCTTTGGCGTGGCTGAGCCTGGCATTGCTGCTGGCCGCGGCGGCTCAGCCCGGGCTAGCAGGGCCGGTCGGCATGTGCGATGCCAACGGGAGCTTGTACTTCGTAGGTGAACGGTATTCCCTGGACAGCGACCGCTGCGTCCAGTGCGAGTGCACGGCGGAAGGACCAGCCTGTGCCCGCTCTGACTGCGCCGCTCTGCCGCCTGCCTGCATTCACGTCAGTCACTACCCGGGCGACTGCTGTCCGCGCTGCGAGCGCATCGGCTGTGAGCATCGTGGACGGGTTTACGAACTGGGGCAGCATTTCCAGGTAAGGCAGGCAAAGGAACGAGGGGTGGAAGAACAACCAACAGGCAGCATCATGGCCAGGGATGCGAGGGGACCGTCCCCCCCTGAACGTGCGAATCCCCTTAACCAGGGACAAAAGTGAAAGCTGCTAACAAAGTAGTTGAGAAGTATTTCTATCTATTGAAGAGCCAAGATGGCACATTAACAACATAGTTTTGACATTTTAGTCCAGACGTAGGGCCTGCTTTTCGGGGGGCATAGTTGGTTATGAAATAGAAATTGGATTGCCACTTCCAGGACTGTCGCTTACCATGTGTTAGAAAGTGATGTGAATGACTAGCACTAGATTAAGAATAGTATGAGGAAGTATCCTTAAAATCAAAATGTCTTCACTTCACTAAAGCAAAATAAGGACTTTTGTTTGCAGTACCCACCCAATTGCCTCTTCAATCGATACCCTTCTCTTGTTTTTCAATCTATACACGAATCATTTGGTAGCTTCCTTCTGGCTATTGTCTGTCATTGAGAAAATTCTTTGCAGTATATTGAGTTGTCGGACCAAACAATTTGCTGTTTAGTCTAACAGCTCAATATACTGTAAAATATACTGGAACTGGACAATGAGGGAGGTGCGAAGGCTGCTAGAAATACTGAATAAACAGGTCTAGAATAAGGGGTTGCAAGTGGAATATCAAAGCCTGCTCTGCTTCTGAGCACTTGAGAATCAATCACATGAATCGTTTGCATGAAGTAAGGGCAGATGATCCTCATAGTTGAGCAGTGAGCAGATAGTCTTTGCTGTCTAGCTCAAATTTGCTGAGTGTTCCTTGGAGACATTTTGCAGTGAGCAGATTGAGCTTAACTCATCAAAAAAAATTATTTCCCTTCCCATTAATTTTCCTCTCTCACTCCTCAATGAATAAGGTTGTGCACACTTTGAAAAAGATTTAAGAGAAGTGCTTTGGATGTCATGAGCAAGCACCTCCCCCTATTAATTAAGGCACCACAACTTTCTTCGTGCTTCTGTGCCAACAAAACTATGTTAAATTCATCAGAGTCATTTCAGGCCTTTAAAAAGTGGCGTCTGTTTTTCAGACTTGCTGAAATAAGAGTGCTTCCTCAAATCATTTGCAAGGCATGAACAGCCCTTTTAAAGACACCTACATTTTGAAGTTTGCTCAGAACTTTTTGGAGATGCATACAATATTGCATAGTTTTTAATAAAATTGATCTTGAAACTGTGATACCTTGCATTTGCCTAAAAGCAAAACATTGTAAGCAAATAGCTTTTTTAAAAAATATGGTTTGCTGAATTGATTATATTTTAGTATTACAAATAACAAGTCTTAACATTTTAGGAAGAAGATAAATATTTTTTCCTCATCTACAACAGGAGAATAATATCTTGCCAAAGCAGATCTGGAATGCCTTTGGAGCTTTTTAAGAAGTCCTGGATATTAAAATAAGCTCTTTTTACCTTTATGATTCTGAGACATGTCCTCTTGCAGCTGACCTATAATGTGACCAATTAAAATTATTTCAATAATTAACTAGAGGTGTGAGTTTACATAACCAGTTGTTGCTTCAATGGAGATTAAATAAGTAATAACTGGTTACAGTGAAAAATTATCTGATATTATTTTTAAGAAGATATGGTAGTTGTCAGGAAGAGGACAAAGGGGACCAAGAATAGGATCAGACCAATTGTTACTTATTTCATTTATTCATTATTAGTAGTTTGGCTTCCCTAACACTAACTGTAGGCTATGCTAGTAGAGGTGGAGCCAACCAAAAATAATGCTAACATATTTGTTGAGTATTTAAGTCTGTATCTTGTCATAGGATTCCTGGAAGAATCACCCCCATTGTGTTTAGTACATCCTAATATGAAATTTCATATCACAGTCTCTACGTGCACAATCAGAATAGCAAGTTGTCCATTCTTTTCTATTTGAAAGTAGTGGCTGGAGCTAGTAGTGCAAGAGATTCTGTTGGAAGGTTGCATTTTCTCTTAAAATTGAACCTCATCTGACTGGATGGTGCCCTCTGATCTTAGTACTATGTAATCTGTGAAAACAACAGTTTTCAATATTGCAAAAAAGGTGGACATGGTTGCAAAGGAATTACTTTTGCAGAGATAACATCTCTGCCAAATAAATCTTTTGAGCAAATCTTTCCCCTATTTGGATACACCCATTTGCCTTTAAAAATCTGTTGTCATAATGCTATTATAGCAGTCCTGGGCACAAATGTGGGGTTCTTCAGCTAAGAGGATCCCAATAGCAGCATGGCAGCATCTTATTTTTCTTTTTTATATCTTTTTCTTTCTGGAAGAGGCTTCAACAGGACCTGAAAAGGACAGTGTGAATACACAAGAGGGAGACTGCTTAAGCATGTGATTAGTACTGAAATATTTTTTTATATCTAAAAAGCAACCTCTATCAAGTTTTTTTTAACGGGACCAATTAATTTCTACCTTGCAAATGCTTACTGTATGACTGCAGTGATAGCAACCTGTTCGAATAGCACTAAGAGAAATCATAGTAGTGAGAGGAAGAAGAGTAAGTAGGTTTGCCCAGAAGGCATCTTCCTGAACCCTGACTGCAGTATGGCTGTGTGACAGTGCAGAAATAACCTTCAAAGCAAGCTTTGTGCTGATCTGTAAGAAAATGTATGTTGCAAAGTATTACACAGAATGGGCACATCTTGGGAGTAAATTCTATATTCTATCAGTACTGTTGGTAGAAGGTTGTGTATGTAAAGGTATGACTCCAAATTGCCATGCCACATTGATCAGTCTTTGTTCCCCCACAGCCTTCTGAGTGTGAGCAGTGTACCTGTGACTTGGATGGAATTGCCCGCTGCCTAGTAGCAGACTGTGCCCCCCCACCATGTATCAATCCCATCTATGAGAAAGGCCATTGCTGTCCCACCTGCAAGGAAGGTGAGAAGACAAGAAAAAGGTGTGCCACTCCCAAGTAGCCACTGGAGTATGCTGCTCACTTTTCTATTTGAGGGGTGCCCTAATGAAGCTGTGAGTCAGACTACTATGAAACTCATAGTTTTCATTGCCTCCCTTATAGGAGTAATTAAAATACTATTAAGTTCCAAAATTCTGTTCACATCACAAAATGCGTAGTCCTACCTTAACAATTGTTCAAAGTTATAACAGACCTTTTCTGACTGCCGCACATACACACTGACACGGTCATGACTGCATCCCAGGCACTTGGCATCTGGCTTGCATCTACTACCAGTTGCAACATCCTGCAGTCACATAACTGCGATTTGCAATTATTTTTCCAGTTTCCATGTTTTTTGTTGGTTTCTGACAAAACCAGCCCATTCAGGAGAATGGATTTGCTTCATAGCCATGTGGTTCACTTAATGATTGCAGTGATTCACTTTATGACCATTGTAAAACAATTGTAAAATCAAGTTGGGTCACTTACAACCTGTTTAATGACCGCAACAACTTACAACCAAAATTCTGGGTTCAATCGTGGCTGTTAAGTGAGTATTACTTATGTTTCCTTCTCCTATCTGTATCCACAAAGAACACCCATTCTGTTTCTGGTGTTGCCACTCAGTCTCATATAAGCTACATTTAGATGGTCAATGGCCAGATGAGAAAAGACTGATGGCCTCTTTTGTTCTCTCTTATATTCATGGTATATTTCGGAGAAACATTGACAATGCCAATTTTATTTCCACAGGGCCAAACTGTTATGCAGAAGGGAGTCAGCACATTATTCCTGCTGGAGATAGCGTCTGGGTCAGTCCCTGTACTCACTGCCGCTGTCATGATGGTCAAGATATTGGCTACTGGGAAGGAAATCGCTTAGCTAAATGTGAGCAGCTGCCAGGATGCCAAGCTTCTGCAAGACATCATTCCTGATTCCCTTAAAACATTAAGTGGTTCCTTAACCACATCACACAATCTCTTTAAGGGCTAGGTTACAAACAAACCCCACAGGATACCCGTCAGCCAGCACCAAATTACTGTTACCTATTCTAGACCTGGTCTGGATCCAGTTCCCTACTATGCAGAGAATATGCAGATGTTACTGCAGTACAATTCCCAGCATCCCTTGTCACTGGCATTCCTAGCTCAGGTTGTTGGTATATTTCTGCAACAGCTGCAAACAACTTCCTCATCCCTGCTCCCCAAAGATATTGTCAGCAGCTATATGTTATATTTTATATAGGATTTAACTTCCTCCTGTCTTCCCCTCCCAGAACTCCAGTCAATTCCATTCAAAATATTATTCCTTTGTATACTGTTGTACTGAGTAGTTTCATCTGCATGTAGTCTTTGATTATGACAATAAAGGATCCTTATAAAACAGCTTCTCTTTCTTCTGCATCTGAGCAACTATATGCATAATTTCCTGAGCCAATTATTCCATTTCTACCCAATAACATCAAGTTAGTGTGAGAAGCTGCAATATGTTTTGGAAATGTCTTGAATTTGGCCTTGCTACGAATAAACAAAATGGAACTAGATGAGAAATTTCCAATCTGGTGTCTTCCACAGATTTCAACAAGCAATACTGTCAGCCAGTATAATCAAAGGCTGGGAATTCTGGGTACTGAAGTCCTGGCATGTCTGGAGAGTACCAGATTAAGAAAGGTAATGGCATAAACTGTACCAATCCAGTGTCTTCAGCAAAATTCTAGACACAAGGAGTCTCCAAGTTTTGAAACTTTACTGAATACAAAAGTCTGATCATAGTGACCAGTGTTGCATTCACCATAGGCTTGAAAAGGGATCAAAACATTCAAATGTACAAAAGTCACCAACACCCAGGCTATTCGACATGCTGATGCCTGGCTTCGAGCCTGGCCCAACTGCCGCCCCAAAGTGGACAGATGTAGGTGATTCTACTTGCCAGGTACCATACCCAGAATGGAGGAACACCAGCAGCTTCCTAGATCCAAGTACCAGGTATAGGACTGCTATGAACATACCATCAGGGCTGTGATTGAGGGTAGTTTGATAAAAAAGAATGAGTGGTTAAGGGCAGATGCCTGGCAGAAGCTGTAAGGCTGCTAGATTTGCTTCAACAGTGGAAATTGGTGTGGTGGTGAATCAAGGAAAAACAGGCTGATATCTACCTTCACATTATTCTGTAACAATGGCTATAGGTTCTGCGTGCTTATGAAAATGAGAAGCAAGCCCACTTTGGAGTATGTCAAACCACACATCCATGTATCCATCCTACTAAAAGGTACAATCTCACTACCCATCCAATCTGTTCACTCAAAGGAAGAAGAGAAATCACAGCTAAGAAGAAAGTTCTGTTGTACCATGCCAGGCAGGCTGCACACATATTAACCCAGGAAGCACTCAAGTATTCTAATGAGGATTTGTATAAAACACCCCTGTGTTACTGGAGCCAGAAAAAGCATCCAGGGTCCAGCAGGGGACAGCACCAAGCCATGAATGGAGGTGGGCAGTGGGCCAGACCCGTTAGAGCTTTTACTGGCAATGGAGCTCTCCTTAATTGTGAACCATCTCTACACCTTGGTAGCTGGCAATCACTGTAAGACCAGACTGTACCTGGAAGAAAGGCTCAAAAGGCAGTAGTCTTTCAGTCTGTGAGAAGAAACAAAGAGCAGCTATCATATTTCTGGAATCTTTCAGGGACACAGCTTTCCAAAAAGTTCAGGGAGAGGATGGGCTCTGTCAGAGACAAAAGGAAGGTCAAAGCCCTGTGCAAGGCTTTTCTACTCTCAGGGCCTTTCCACAGCAAATGGGGCTTGGCTCTGCCCAGAACTGAAACCCTGGATCAAGCATTCATTGATTGATCACACATTCATTCTCCAGTCTAAAGGGCACTGTGGAGAGCTGACTTAAGGGGTTTGTCTTCAGCCAAAGGCAAGGACAAGGCAAAGGTGTGTCCTGAGCCTTTCCCTTTTTCCCATGAAGGAGGCAGACAGGTTGTCCAAGTCAGGACACAGTCCTCTGAACCAGTCAGGGCTGAGATCCGCATTGCTCTTCATGCATGGGGCCATGGACAGGGCCAAGCAGCAGAGTCAACCTCGAGAGGGACGTGGTGGCGGTCGGCCAATGTCCACAGTTATGTTGGTGTACATGGGACGGCGAAACATCTCCACAAGGCGGTACTGTAGTGAACCAATGCCATCACGTTTCATGGTCACCTTGGTATTCTGGATTTTGGTGAACCTGCCGCAAAAACAAAACAGGATCTCAGATTTCACATACATTTTACAGTTAACTCTACAGTTAAGACTGAAACAACATTCCCTCAAATGAACAGAACAAAAGATTAAACAGAACTTTAAATCATTTGGTGGGATTCTGATTAGTGCATTATGTAACAAATTATGAATGAATGATGAATTATTTACTGTAGATTTCAGCATACATGCATTTGTTACTTCATTAGTTCTATACAGGGCTGCCAAAACTAAATTGTATCATGTGAACGCTTAGGGAAAGAATCATACCCAAAAATCTCCAAGGAGCCCACAACCTGCAGAAAGAACTAAAACAAGAATCTCCTTCAAATTACACACTATGATTGGAATGCAAAACAAAATAGTTGGTAAGAAGACAGTAAAAGCTGATTAATTTAAAGAACTAAGGCCAACAGGAATTCTATCCTGCCTCACATATCAGTGACAACAAGAAATTTATGTAAATCAGTACCAAATATATACCATGCTAGATATCCTATATTCCTTATTCCATATAGTAAATGTTAAGGCAAGTGAGGCTCAAACAGTTTTTTTTCCTTTCCTACATCAGTAGACCATAGTTTTAATCTAATATATGTCAATGGTTCTTAGGAGTAAGAGGTAAATGAGAGTGGAACAGGAAAAAGAAGACTGGGTATCACGAAATTGCCCGTAGGAATATGTTATTACAGGGATGTACAATCTATGGCTCAAGGATATAACTTCACAGCTTGTTCCAAAGTTTTCAGCAAATTCTTTTTTTCAATGTGATAGAAGTGAAAATGATTAAATACAACAGGACTAAATATTAATGTTATTTATTTATTCATTCATTCAAATTTCTTTCCATTTTCCTACCAACTTTATCCTACATTTCCTTAATTTTCAAACTGTGGCCCAACTTTCTTTTCAAATGCTTTTTGGCCTCTTCTTCCAAAATATTCTGTATTCCTATGTTATAAGCAGGGACATAAAAATGTGTAAAGCATATATTTTACTCTCATTTGATAAAGAGAAAATCATTGAAAGGTAGTCTCCAAACCTTCCAACAGATGTCTGGAAGACTATTTTGCAGCAGAAAATTGATTTGCCGTCTATGGATGGGGAATATGATAAAAGTTATGGAGGGTTACATAAAAAGTTTAACACAGGTACACTCTTACCGCTGTGGATTTGGTTCATTGTGCCGATCACGCTCATGCTTGATCATGCGATAGCGCCCAATGCGAGCATCAGGACGTGATACTTTCATGCCATTAAGTGAGATTCTGTGAATAAGAAAGTTACAGGTCAGAGATCAGCAAAACAGCGACTTTCAAACAAGCTTTACTTTCATTTTAAAATAATGGAAGTCTCCCAAACCCTATATTATTTCCATCATATTCCTGGTTTTCAGGGACTGACAAAGGATACAAGTATAATTATAGAAAATTCAGTCCATGACATCCAGCAAAAGAATACTGGTCAGTCCAAACATTCCAAGTAAACGTTATATGGAAAAATGGATTACACATTTTTGGTGGTACACATGCCACCAACTGACAAATACTGGCTGGGTTTAGCCCAACTGAAGTCTCTTACATACCTGTTAAAGATGTCATCATCTTCCCCACCCCAGCCCCAATATTCATTAGGAAAGCCATTAATCTTCAGAAACTGTGTCTTGCTTAGGCCAGAGACACCTCCAAAATAGCTAGAGTATGGTAACCTGTAGGGGGCAAGCAAGAGAGATAAGGATCAAACAAGCTAGAAACAAGTTCAAAAGCACAGACCTACGAAAGCCTGTTGTAGACTGAGTCCCAATTTCTAACTTATATGTGTGATACATATTTATTTATTTACATCATTTATTGTTCCCATTATATCATGTCCTCTCTAAATCCTATCCAATTTCCCATCTCATTTATTAGACTCACCAGATTCTGTCTGATAAACACAGAATTGCTTGTTTAGATGTTCTGGAAATATTGATATAAGAATATCACAGAATTCACAGGAATTCTGGCCTAAGTTTTTACATCATTGGCACATAGATTTTGCAAGTGGCCATGCTGGTTATCAGAATTTTAAGAAAGGGACAGATTTAAGTATGTTAAGTGTGTATGTGCACAGTGTGTGTATCAGTAATATCTTACAGATGCGTATTTTATGTGTTTGTCCATGTGTGCATATATTATGTTTAAACAAAAACAAATCCAGATTCTGCTTTGTACTTTATTATTGAATCAATGAAAAAATTCAAAGAGCCTTTGATATCTCAGGAATAACCACAGTGCATAGAACTATATACCTGCATGTTCAGTTAAGAACTTTATCTGAATGAAATCCCAAAGAGCTGGTTCTGAAACTAATTAACAAACAGATGGGTCAGGATCCAAGAATCACTATTATAATTTGGCATAAATTATGAATATGTTACACTATACAATGCTAGTATCATAGTGGAATTCCAACCCAATCAAAGTTTGAGTTCATTTGACAAGGGAGTTCCCAATCCATTTACTCACCGGAAACCAAATTTATCCATGGCAACAGCAAAATGCCGGGGCTGGTCATAACAGCGATAAAGATTCCGGTCATCCATGGGTACAAGATCAACATCACTGAATATGAAGCAGTCATAGCTCTCATTATCTCTTAAAGCTTCCAAGAAGCCCACATTCAACAGCTTGGCTCGATTAAAGGTGTCTTCACCAAACTGAAAAGATCAAACAGGGTAACTCCAAGCAACATCCCCCTATGATAGTTACATTTTTGGCCTGAACCTCACCAATTACTTTTTGCATTGTAAAATAATTTACAATTATTGAATTTCTACCTATGGTTCTAAATCTTCACCTAGTACAGTTCATTCAGACAACAGCTTTAACCTGGCATTCCACACTTGACTTTAAGTAAAAAAAATCATGACCATCTCTAATTCATAATACTGTACATTGGAGGCCCACATATTGCTTTCCCAGTATGGAAGCTACTTCACCAATGAGAAAATATTTCTGGTGAAGAGCCCCACTTCCTTGAAGTCAGAAGTCAAATAAAGGCCAGAAATAATAATGAGCACAAGCGCCCATTCTTCTTTTTGACATTCAAGTTTTGGACTTTCCCTCTCTCTCAACTTCTTCATAAACTGAGGAAACTGCCAGGGCAAATAACTCTGCCCAGAAGTCTAATA
This sequence comes from Acrochordus granulatus, assembly GCA_032468055.1. Classification (NCBI taxonomy): domain Eukaryota; kingdom Metazoa; phylum Chordata; class Lepidosauria; order Squamata; family Acrochordidae; genus Acrochordus; species Acrochordus granulatus. The sequence continues at coordinate 260,516 of JANHZU010008199.1, forward strand.
ATTTCAGGGGTGTGTTTGTTGAAATTCAGTCAAGGCTGTTAGCCTCCTTAGATAGACTAGCCAGGAAACACAATCAAATGAACTAATTCTACTTTATTGTAAGGTTACATTAACAGAATGTTGCAAATCTGAAAATCCTTTTCTTCCCATATCTCCTTTACAACTCAAAAAACTATGAGGCATCTCTTCTGAGTCTCTTGCCCTGCCCACATTCGCGCGGCAAGCTAAACTGCCTTTTATTTGATCATTCCCTTGGCTGTGTCTCATTGCCTTGTCTCCCAAGGTCATTCCCACATACTATTAAAAAATTGCAAATGGCTAGAGAACAGCAATTTCTATTTCAATTTCTATTCTAATATTCTATTTCTGATTAAGATAAGAAGGGCTATTTTATTATTTGTCTTTACACCCCCCTATTCAAAAATCAACTATCTCAGTTCACCTCTTCAGACTACTACAATAGGGTTATCGCTCTCTCCATTTACTTGATTAACAATATAGATTCCATAGGTTATTACTTTATTTACCTGGTTAATAATATAGATTCCATAGGACACCTTCTGACGTCGTAGGATTGGATGCAGGTAGTGCAACCAATATTTGAGGTGATGCTCACGGTGGCGGAAAGGTATGAGGATGGCCACCTTCTGTCGAGGCACACAGTCCAGGGGTGAATATTTGCCACCCTCCTGAACATCTGGATTCTCCTGCTGTACTCTCTCCATGCTCATGGGAGAGCTAAATTCAATAAGCAGTCGGCCCACTAAAGAAGAAACGACTATTATAAATGCTTCAGTCAATTCCAAAAGAGGAGCTTACACTTCTCAATATGTATCCTTCCACCTCCATTAGTCAAGATAAGAGGCTGCTGTCCTGAAAAGCTCAGCTAAGGAACTTAAAATCCATGTGCTGGGGCTACAGGGATGTAGTTCAAGCCATAAGGACATCACATATTATAATTTAATCACACAAGCGACACTAATTGCAGAATTTGCATCAGTCATGTCTATTCAAATTGTGTAATTTGTGTGATGCATATAATATAATTTGACATACACTACATAAATTTTGCAGATACCCATGATGTACAATTGGGGCATCAAAGAGTCAAGAACACATTTAACCCACTTGCCCAAAAACATCCAATATCTATCCTTTCATCTAGGTGATAACTGCAAGCTATTCAAGTGATAACTCACAGCTGTTCTGAGAATCAGGCAGAATTATCACTACAAGCAGCAATGGACAGTGAATTAAGTACAATCACTTCCATCTAGATAAAGTCAAGAAAAATGCTTTCTTCCTTATTTTCTCCCAAGAAGATCCAGCTGAAATAATCAGAGCGGTGGAAGCTGCCATACTGTTTACATTCTTATATTCTTCCTGGGGAAAAATACATCTAACAGACAATTCTGATGAAATTAATTTGGTTTTATCACTGCCTTTTACATTTTTAATATGTGAGGTAAAGACTAAAGCAAATTAAAATTTTAGGGAAGGGAGATAGCCAGAAAGTATAGAGAGCAGGAATTTAGAGCTATGGTTGAATGAAGAACAAAAATGTGTCCAAGGTAAAAAAAATAAACCACTTTTTAATTTAATTCACATATTTTCCACTGTATCTTAATGACAGGATTGGATTAATTATCCTATTCCATTTGCAAACTCTGCAGGTTCTATCTTACAATTCCCTTCCTGCGTATGAAGTCAAATATCATTTTTCAGCAACACAGGATGTTGAAAATAGGGGTAAGCAGAATTAGAGATATGCTCAACCACATAATGCTGGATCCTCACTGCAGGCTTTCATTCAAGACAAGATACAAACCAGGCAGGGTTCATTTGTTATCTCACCAAGACCAGGAGGCATCTCTGGACAGGGTAGTAAGGGCTTCTCAGTGATGGTACCATTGTTCCCAATAGATTTGACACTTAGAGCCAGGAGCTCAGAGCCCAGAGGCCCAGCTGTACTGTTAGGCCGAGAGACATTGGCATAGGGCAGAGAGCGGGAAGAGTTGCGTATGTTGAAGCGGCTGAAAAAGTCCAAGCGCTGGGCATAGACATCAAAATAGAGAATCATAATGATAAGGAAATGCAGTAAACAGAGGAGCAGTACAGCTTTGCAAATCCTCTCGAGGGTCACTCCCACCAACAATCTGCTCATCTTCTGGACACAGGCTGGTCAGCATCAGGGGAGCACAGCATTGGCAGCTCAGGCCCAAATCCCAAGCCTGTTGGGGAAGAGACAAAGAAGTCAAGAAGCATATCTTTTCCCACAAATCTCTTGAAGACTTTTTTTATAATTTTTTACAAATTAAGCAATCACTGTCCCCGCCTAACATTTTAAATGCATTTTTATGACAAGAGCTAGTAGACCACTACTCTCCTGCAGAATTACTATGCATGCTTATGCTATGCATATTGATTCTAACCTACCAAGACGAGCTCTTCCAATTTTCTAAACATCTCCCTCTATAGACAATATTGGCAGTTACGCAAAAACAAGCCTAGATGAAACTGCAAAAGTAAAAGTCTGCAAGATGGACTTTTAGGAAGAAGATATATCCAAGTTGTCATTAGTAAAATAAGAGGTAATTTCCCACTTTTCACTATTAGCATCTCAAATGTTCTCTCCTTAATGACATACTTTGAGCTCTGGGAAGGGGAAGCTTAAAAGACTTGCTGGGGAAATAGACATTATGTTCCTTCTCCAGGAGGTAGAACTTTCCTATCTCTCCAATGACAACTGAGATATAAGTTACGTTCAGTTCTTACCATTTTATAGCTCCCATACTAAACCCTTCAACAATCTTCTTTCTTTCAAAGAGCCCTTTGCTTTTTCAAAGGTTTAAATCATACAAAAAATGCTTTGACAACCCAGTTGACCATAACTATATCCTTCAACTACAAAAAGTATCTATAGCATTTGGAAGGAAACTACTTGCAACAGGAGCTGTTTGTTTTCATTTCCCAGATTTCAGTGTCCTGAGCTTCAAGTCCTACATTTTTACAAAGAGAGAGGATAAGCTGAAACCAAGCACAACTGAACATACCTGGAGATTCTAATCTTATTACGACATTCTCCTTTCTCTTTCATTTAGTTCACAAAATAATACTGTTTTTAACATAAAGTTAAAAAAGAGAGAAAGAAGATAAGATATAGGCTGCATCTTTCAGTTACAATGCTGATGTGTTTATGATATTGTTACTATTGCCCAATTTTCAATTCTTACTCAATTTAATGGAGTTCTTATGTATGAATCTAATTTCAAAATTAATAAATAATGTATGGGAGGTTTGCTTTAGGATTATGAACTGCAATGTGGGTCAAGTATCACTCTCTAAATAATGCACTTCTTTTTCCCTCTTTGATTTCTGATTATAGTAGGAGGTATGAAGAAGGTCTGTTTATTGTGAGATTAAGAAAGGAGTCTCCATAACAATCAAGTGCATTCAATAACATAAAAGTGTAATGAATTTCATTGGATTTATAATTATGGTGAAAGAGAATGAAATTTTCAAACATAAACCTATTTATACTGATTTGATATCACTTAGGGCAAAATGAAATAGCCTCTGATTTTAAGCTTAGCATAGAGTTAAGTTATAAATCAAATGGTTGCCTGTGCCCCAAGCAAGTGCTCAGCCTCCACTGTTAAAAGCCCTGTAACAACATCTCTTTTCCTCTTTTTTGAGATTATTCTGTGGGAATAGGAGCAGAAAACATCTTCTACTATAGAGCAGGAAGACCATATGGGTGAGGTTTTATTAACCTGGATTATCACCTTCAAAGGGAAAAAGAGTCTCCAAGTGGTTGGAAGCGAACTTCAAACATGAAAAAGTCAATCAAGTGGAGAAAACACCTCCTACTACTGAACAGGAAGACCATATGGTTGAGGTCTTATTAGCCCTGGGTTATTACCTTCAAAGAGAAAAAGATTCTGCAAGTGGGTTGGAAGCCAATTTCTAACACAAAAAAACTCAATCAAGTGTGGAATGAAATTTTAAAAAAGGACTGTAATTAAAAGGCCAAGCCAGAATCCCATCAGACAAGAAAGCAAAGAAATTAAATGTGATTTTTAAAAGCAAACCCAGCAGTTAATGAATTGACTGGAGAAGAGTGAGAGGTGGAATAGAGAAGGGAAAGATAAAACGGACAAATATTATCAGATTCAAAACAAAAGGTTTGTTCCTGGACACCAAGAGAGGAGGTGAGAAGAGAGCCCACCTATTGAGGATCCAGTCAACAATGTGGAAAGATTGGCTGAGAAAGAAGCAGAGGGGTGCAGCAGCTGTGATGTGGAGCTCATTCTGATGAAGGAATGTCATAATTAATTCATGATAATAATGTCCTCCCACCAAATACAAGAACATCACCCTCGCTCTTAGCATTCAGAAGCTCACCCTCGCTCTTAGCATTCAGAAGCTTTTCAAATATGCATTTAGAATTGAGAGATGTGCCTGAGCTGAGATGAATCTGGCTGCTTGGTGTTAAGATATTATTACTACCACATTGAACCTATATTAATAATTTACTGTCAATACGCCTAATAATTTGGATATACTTTGATTATACTGTACTATATTACGATATGTTATACAAGGGTATGGAGTGTTAAGGAAGCCAGAGGGCAGACCATTGCAGTGGAAGATGTTTCCAATGCTTAGTTTCAGTGGCATGTTCCGGCCCTCTATATTCATGCCCAAGCCCAAGACAGCATAACCTCAGAGGCCCTGAAGTCCAGCTGCTGCTGCTGCTGAGAGCCAGGTCAGTCAATAATAAGGCTTCCCTTATTTGTGACACTATTTTGAAGAAGCAAGCTGACTTGGTGTGCATTACCGAGACCTGGCTGACCCTAGAGGTAGGTGTTCCCCTCTCAGAGATGTGTCCAGCCAGGTTTAGTGTCTGGTACCAGCCGAGACCCCAGGGCAGCGGAAGTGGGGTGGCAGTAATAATTTGAGAATCTCTTTTTGCCTTCAGGGGCCTTGCTCCACAAGTGTCTGGTTGTGAGACCCTGTTCTTGAAGTTTGGCTCAAAGGATCATTTGGGACTGTTGCTGCTATACCAGCCTTCCTGCTACATAGCATCCTTCCTACCTGAACTGCTGGAGGCCATCTCAGGGCTGGCAGTGAAGTTCCCCAGACCTATGCCTATGATTCTGGGGGACTTCAACTTGCCGCCCCTAGGTTTGGCCTCGGAGGTAGCTTGGGAATTCATGGCTTCAATCGCAGCCATAGGCCTATCCCAACTCATCCAAGGTCTGACTCAGGACAGTGGTCACATGCCGGATATGATCTTGTCAGAGCAATGGCAACGTGATCTGGTGGGGGAGCTTTCTTTATCCCCTCTATCATGGTTATATCACACCCTAGTGTCTTTGAGATTCTCATACACCTTCCCCCTCCATAGGGAGGCCAGACCTATTTGAATGGTTTGCCCTTGGCGACTGATGGACTTGGAAGGGTTCCAGAGGGAGCTGGGGGATGTTCCAGGAGCACTGCTACAAGATCCTGCCAAAGCCTTGGTTATGACCTGGAATCAAAGGGCAGCCAAGGACTTTGACACAGGATTGTGCCTATGTGGCCTCTCTTGACTCCTCGCATCCAAAACTCCACGGTGATTATGGAGGAGTTGCAAGTTTTGAAAAGGGTAAAGAGACGTCTGAAGCACTGCTGGCAGAAGACAAGGGATGAGTCCGACCAGACACAAGTTAGAGCTGCTATTAAAGCCTACCTTGTGGCAATGAGAGAAGCAATACATGTTTCTCTGCTCTTATTGTATCCGCAGAGTATCACCCAAGAGCCTCCTTTAGGGTTACTTGGTCTCTCCTTGGATGGGAGGATTTGGACTATCCCTTGCAAGGCCATGTAGAGGAATTTGCAGAACATCTGAGGGACAAAGTTGCTTGGATTCGGTCCTAGTTGGAACCCATGCATGGGGCAAGTCCATCAGAGAGGCTTACGGAGAAGTCTTGTCTAGTTATCTGGGAACAATTTGATCCTGTTGGCCCTAATGAAGTAGACAGGATTCTCAACACTGCTAGTGCAACCACATGCTTACTAGATCCTTGATCCTCCTGGTCACTGAAAACTTCCAGAAGGGTGACTGCCAGATGAGTCCAAGCAGTGAAAAATGCCTCACTCTCTGTTCACCCTTTCCTTACAAAACCATCACTGGACTCCACCTGCCTGGACAATTTTCATCCATTGTCGCACCTATCCTTTCTACGGAAGGAGGTAGAAAAAGTGGCTGCATAGCAGCTCCAGAGGCCCTGGAGGAAGCAAATTATCTGGACTCATTTCAATCTGGGTTCAGGCCTGGTTATGGACAGAAAAAGCAATAGTTATGCTTGTTGATCTCTGGCAAGAGCAGGAGTGTATCCATCCTTGCTCTTCTTGATCTCTCAACAGCTTTTGATACCATTGACCATGATATCCTTTTGGGTCAGCTACAGGGCTAGGGCTGGGTGACACAATTTTGTGTTGGTTTGGCTCCTTTCTCCAAGACCAGTCTGAATAAGTGTTTATAAGGAGTGAGAGGTCCAATTCTCAGCTGCTCCAATGTGGTGTGCCACAGAGATTGGTACTCTCACCACTCCTATTTAACATCTACATTAAACTGATGGGTGAGATCATCCATCACCACAGGATGAAGTATCAGCAGTATCCAGATGATACGCAAAATTACATCTCCATCCCTGGTGACCAAAGTGATGCTGCCTCTGCCTTGACCCAGTCCCTGGAGGCTGTGAGGGTCTGGATGGAGAACAACAGGCTTTGCTTGAACCCTGACAAGACTGAGTGGATTTGGAGACCTGGGGGTTCAGGTTAGTGGCATGTATTTCTTGACTTACCCATGTGTAGAGAGTAAGGAAAGCCACCTTGATGGAGATATGCAGGAGCTGTTGTCTAGGAAAAATGGGCTAAAGAATATTTAAAATCCAAAACAGCCAGATAACATTTGGAAATTGCTCAGGCAAATATCTCCCTAATTTAATGAATAGGAGGAAGAGGAAGAAGAGAAGGAGGAGGAAGAGACTGGCAGGATTTGTTATAAAATTAGTTTTAACCTTCTTATGGAGTTGATTTCCTGATTTGATCCATCTAGCAGGGCTGATAGCATGGGACTCAAATCATATTGGTCCTTCATGGATGACTTGTGGCTTGGTGAAGCCTAGATAGTAAGGAACACAACAATCCTTGTTAGATCTTTCACTAGCTGCTGATACTATTAATCACAATATTCTTCTGGACCACCTACAAGGATTGGGAATTGGAGGTATTATTTCTAAGTTGGTTCAAGTTGACTATCTTAGGAGGAGGGGGAGAAGCTAGATCACTGGATGCTCTATTATGGAGTGCCTTAAGAGTGGTCCTCTCCCCTATCCTGTTTACATCTATATACAACAGCTGGGAAAGGTCATTCCCCAATTTGGGATTAAGTATCATCGGTATGCATAATATATCTAGTTATACATTTTCACCCAATAAAAGACCATTATCCTGTATAGATTTCTGCCTTCCCAATCTAAAAGCACTGAATAGCTTCTGAAAGAGATCGG
>JANHZU010008199.1:278547-289431 GCA_032468055.1 Acrochordus granulatus
AGACAGGGGGGCCTGGCGTAATGTAGTCCATGGGGTCGCGAAGAGTCGGACACGACTGCGCGACTGAACAACAACACTTTTTATGAAATGTAAACATTGCACTTTTACTCCTTTTTTCAAAATTGCTGAACCCAAGGGAGACCAAAGCTTTTAGACAAGATGATCCCTGTGAGGCCTGCTTCCTATTGCAAATCCTTAACACTGGTATGATTCCATTCTTGGGCTTGCCAATGGTGATAAGATAGTGAGGTATGGTATATTTTATTTATTGGATCATCAGGTTCTACCCAGTGGCCTTGTCTAAGATGAACCCAGCCCTTCTGGAGAAGGATGGGAGGGACAAAATATCTGCAGATGCTGTGATGTTTTTGTAAGTTTCTTTGCAAATAAAATCACACACATTCACTTAGGATAAGGTGAGTGGGGTAATGTCTTGCAGTGTTCCCTAGAGTTCTTCAAGCCTGTAGAATCTGAGGATGTGGATAAGATATCTGTTGTATAAGCTCTGCCATGTATGGTTTAGTCCTTAGGTACGTGGGTATATACTATATATGAGGGGCTGTATTTAAGAGATAATTTATTCTTCTTTGAAGGAGGGATGGTACTGCCTATTTCAGGGAGGCTATGATTCACTCTCAAAATAGCCATCACTCAACCAAGTATTTTTGGGACAACTTCCATCCTGTCTGTACCCTTCTCCTCTGGGGAAGTTCATGGAGAGAGAACAGCTACAGTGTTGGAGAAGACAGATTATTTGGGCCTTTTTCATTGAAGATTCAGATCTAGCCAGAGGAATGGAAACAATATTGGTCACGCTGATAGATGGACTTCTATGTGCATGTGTGCACCATTCCTGGTTCTGTTTGATCTCTCAGCAGCATTCAGTAGTTGTCCCAATCTTTTGAGGCACTTTTTTATAGTAGATCCATTCTTACTGGATGAGCTGTTTAGTCAGTAATCATGGAGAAAGAGCAATCAAGCTTTCAGATACCCCATGTGGGATGCCACAGGGCTTGATCTTGTATCTCATATGAATGGAAGAGATAATAATTATACTAGTGATATCAATTGTATATTGTCATTTCAGGCCAAGCCAGACATGGTATGGAAGCCTGTTAAGAAATAAGAAACAAGCTTAGACTAAACCCTAGCAGGTTAAAATGGCTGAACATCCATAAACATTTTAGCTTCCAAAGATTTAAAGATTAGCTCTTAATGGGTTTCTATTGCCTCTGAAAGGTCTATGACTTGGTGATCCTCTTTGATTCACAGTTCCTATTTGAATATCAGGTGGAGGTCATAGCTAAGAGGCTTTGCCCAGCTCCAGCTGATGTGCCAGTAAATCGCCTGATCTGGACCAGGAGGCCTTGGTGAAAGTGACTGTCATCACTTGATTGGATTACAGTATTGCAATACATTCTAGATGAACCTACCTTAGAAGCTATAATTGATGCCAAATGCTATAGTTATAGTGATTAGAGCCTAAAGGTAAAGGATTCTCCTCCCAGTCATGTCTGACTCTCGGGGGTGGTACTAATCTCTGTTTCCTAGCTAAAGAGCCAGCATGTCTGAAGACACTTCCGTAGTCATGTGGCCAGCAAGGCCATATGCCAAGGCACACAAACACTGTTACCTTCCCACTGAAGGTGGTATCTATTTAATTACTTGCATTTTTATATGCTTTCGAACTGGTAGGTTGGCAGGAGCCAGGCAAACAATGGGAGCTCACCCTGTTACATGGCAGCTCTTGGATCTTGAACTTGAGCTGCCAATCTTCTGGCCGACAAGCTCAGCATCTTAATCGCTCATGCCACTGTGCACCCATAAAGCCTTCTGCTGCACAAATAACACCTATTTTATGGTTATTACATTACCAGGAGGTGTCCAGTGTTAGGTGGTACTGAGTGTGATCAGTTACTGCTTTCTCCAAAATGAATCTCTTGTCTTGTCAGATGGCCTGCTGCGGATTCTCTTCTCTCCCACCTTGAGAGATAACAGGTGCATGGCAAAAAGGCAGGTCTTCAGAGGCTCCAACATACAGAATATGCTGCCTACAGAAATTTGCTTGGCTCCCCTCCTCTGGCTTCCAGAAAAAGCTTTCAAAAGCCTTCTCCAGGACTTGATACTAAAACCTAAGTATTTGCTGTCATCTTTTTACATTTATTATGTTGATGGGTTGTTTTATTGGTGGTATGAGTAGATGTGGGCTTTTTTTAGTGACTACTGATATACACTGCCCAGAGTCTGGGGACTGGGACAAATTTTTTTTTTTAAAAAATTAGTAAAGTAGCTCCTAAGGCTTCCTCTGAAAAATTAGTTTGGTTTTGCTTTTAATACAGTATTTGAAACTACAGTAGATGTAGCACAGATCCTTCATCAACCATAGTTCAAATGAAATATTGAATTGTTACCAGTAATCACAATACAAGATATTTTCATCATCATCGATTTTAATAATCAAACATTTGTGATGCTTCAGAAAATTAATAAAATCACATTTTTTTAATGTGTCCTTTCATATGGAGGTGTGTCTAGAAGGGGCACTATCCACAGCCTCCAAAGCCGAGAGCTCAGCCAATGTCACCCATTATTCAGAGAAAAATCAGCCATCAAAGCCAGGATCATAATTGGGGCACAGCAGCAGGGAACACACAAGAAGGGCAACTGCTTGGACAAGAACAATTTTCTTTCATAGAACACTGTATTATAATTGGCAGTGATTGCCACAGAGAGTGCAAATGGCTAGAATACCTAAGGCTCCTTCCAGCAAGGCATCCAGCCCCTTCCTTCTGGAAAAACAGAGCAGGAAAAAGGCAGGGGAAAAAAAGGATACATTCTCACAAACACACATCAATTTGTCCGTGGGCCAGTAGTTGAATATCACAGGAAGAACTTTATACATCAAGCTCCCAGGCCAATAAGAGACATTAAATAAATATATACAGGATCTGCAGTTGGCAAAGAGTTTAGTCACCCATATTCACTTTAGATGTCTGCAAAATACAAGCAAGGCAAAAGATCAGGAAAATTCTATGCTTCATTATTTATACACTCCTAAGCCAGTTTTGTGTAGCGGTTAAAGGTTTTGAACTAAGAACAGGGAAGCCTGAGTACCAGTCCTCCCATGGGCTTGAAGCCAGCTGGTGACTTTGAACCAGTCACTCTCTTTCAAATCCAGGAAAGAAGGTACCAGCAAATAACTTCTGAAAATGCTGCCAAGAAATGTGATGTTGTCACCAGGAAGCAGAGTTGATTAAAAGGATCATGATATAACATTCTCTCTAACCATCTTCTCTAAATGATTCCAGAGCTCAATAATGTGCTGTAGGGGAGCTTCCCTCAGCTCCATATGTTCTGAGTGATCACTATTCTGTTTCCATACTGATACGACTCCCATATTTTCTCACATATTATCAAGTAAATATTTGTTTATGTGCACTACTGTGACTTTGTTTTTAACACTACAAATCTATCTGTGTGCAATGATGAAAAAACAGTAGTCTTGGATAAGAGTAAGGACCGCTAGAAAAAAAGCCCAGGAGAACAGAATGAAAAACTTAGATCAGTGGTCTGATACAAATTGAAGACTCCCTATCAAGAAAATAGATTGAAGCCATACAGTCTTAAGAAAACATACTGAAAGTTAATTTCTTGCCTCTTTCCAATTCTGAAGTTGGGGTAGCTGTAGGTGCCCCTAAATTCAGAAAAACATTGGGAACTTTTTTCTTAACAAATACTGAGAACAATCAATTCTCAGGCAGCCCTAAGAGTACAGTATCAATATTATTGTCTGGCATTAGGATAACAGGGAGTGTAAATTTATCAGGATTTGTTGAAAAATAACTTTTTGCTTCTGTGCAGGAACTTGATATTGGAAAAGTTATAATGAACAAACTATCTCATGGGGAGAAAAGCAAGAGAGGCTTACCTGCAGGATTGCTACAATGACTCCAAACAGTCCAATGGCACTGCCAAAGATTTCCACAATTAGGATCTTGACAAAGAGGCTAGGATTCTGGGCATCTGCTAGTGCAGCACCACTTCCCACAATGCCCACACACACACCACAGAAGAGATTGGAAAGTCCTACAGTTAAACCTGCCCCAAACATGCAGAAACCTATATAGAGAAAATCACATTAGGAATGGCAGCATCCAGTGGTATTTTAAAATTATAGTCAAGTTTTCAGGACTTTTCCTTGAAATCAATGGAGTAAAAACATTATTTTAGTCCAGCTCATATCTGAAAACTTTGTCTTTGTGGCTTGCTATAAGATTAACTGTGCTATCATGGCCTTTGGAAACCATACAAATATAGCAAACATTTTGTGCTGATCTCTCCAACAATAAGCACCCATTCCAGAAAGAGCTGGCACATTAGAAATTGTTAATGCAGCATGAAATAACGAGAAAGGAACTTGCAAGGTTAGAAAAGGGGAAAGTCAGCTGGTAGAATCTGTATGTTCATTACTAGTTATATACATATATTTTGATAGTTTAGTAGGATAAAACTTCTGTAATGTTTGTGTAAAGGCATAATCCAACTTAAAAAGAGCCAGAATATCCTTTAGCAACCTTATTAAAAAGGATATGCTTTTTATGGTGGCTTTTCCAGATTCAATCCCTTATAAGGCTGGGAAAGATGCTGATTTGAAATCTGAAGACTAACATAGACCAGAGAGAGAAAACATAATGCTCTCCATAAAATAATTTATGATGTCTCCAGTAAGCTAAAAAAACTATTTAAGATATGGGATATCATAGTCATAATCATTAGTCAGGAGCCATATTTTCTATACCTATATAAATAATAGAATGACTTGCTGATGGCATTTCTTAAGTACTGTAACTGGGAACCTGTGATTTTCCTACAAAGGTAACAGTTCCATATGCTTTTTCCTGTCTCTTACAAATATAGCCTACCTGCATGATAGTTCAGGGAACCAATCTCTTCAGGAGTTCTACCACTAAATTGCTGCAAGAAAAAAAGTATTCAATGAAACAAAAACATCTTCCCGAACAGCTCTGAATAATACCTCCCTGCCAGAAGGATTAGATACAGCAATTAAGATCAGTTAAAAACTTAGAAGTATGCAAATATGTATTTATTTGCTTTATATGTTTAAAAATATGGCTTCGCAACTCACATAACAACAACCCTGGATGGTGTACAGGGAGCAGACAACAAACCAAAACATAACAGGAATTAATGAGTGATTGGGAACCCAAATTTACTTTAAACCCATCCAGACATGCAACACTCATAGAAAGAACCAGGTTTGTATTGCCTTTCTGAAGATCAACAAGGTCAGGGCCAACTATATATCAGGGATGTGGGTAGGAAGATTATTCCAGAGGGTAGGTATTGTAATGGAAAAGGCATGCTACTTGGGTCTTGTTAGATAACAATGCTTCCAAGAAGGGATCCAAAACATGCCCAACCTGCTAAAGTATATGCATTCCTAAAGTCCTGTGCCATGTTGAGCTTTATAGATGATAACCAGCACTTACTTAGCCTTACACCTAAAATCCGATTGGAAACTGCTTTAAAAGCTCAAGCTATGTTTGCCACCTGCAACTATCCTCTGTTTAGTATAACACTAGAAATCTGTTCATTGACTTGATCAGTATTTTGGTTTAGAATACTTCTTTGCATTCCTTCTCAGAAAACAACTGGATGAGACTGACATCAAATCAGAAATATTTGAAAATACACAATCAACTTTAGCAGAGAAATATTTACACAAAACAGTCAATACCTCAGCCATGTTGGTAATTACAATAGCCATGATGATTCCATAGATGGCCACAGCTTCACAAAAGATTATACTGCAAAGACAAAGGAGAGTTTAGTGAGGCTAGAGAAAATTGGCTATCTTCCCTAGATTACATCAAACCTCTTTATTTGTCTTCCATAGAGCATACTAAAGACAAAGTGCAAGTATTTTGGACATCAGGTTATTTCCACTTGATTTTCTTTATCAGTTTGCTTTACATATCAAATTATCTCATCCCAGAGTTCAAAAATTGGTGTTCTGGATTTCAGCACAAGTTTGAAGAATTTTCAAGCCATAATAATCTATGTGACAGATTCTTCATCATAGATCCATGCTATGAAATAAAACCTGAACAAATTAGCAATGGCTAACTGATTCAGTTAAAAAGTGAACAGTGTCACTCTTTTATTTTGAAAAAAAGAGCTATGATTTACATTGTATTGCTTTCATGTTGCTTCAATTTTTTTCTGATATTTTACGGCATTCTGAGTATTTCTAAAAGCATCTGTTAACAAAGACATGTTCCCAAAGTTCTGGAATATTGACTGCAGAGAACAAGTAACTGTACAATTCACTAGGAGCTCACTGTCTGAAGCTGTTCAATCAGTATAGTTCTGATAAGCCAATCTCATGGTTTTATAGTATACAGAAGACATTTCAGGATCTTATATACATGACATCTAGAGGAGAGAAAATATATCTGTGAAACCAGGGAAAATAACTGAAAAGACAAAGGATCTTTGTAGCTTGTAGTATCTACATCTATAATACAAATGGAGAAAAGAGCTCTTCTTACCTGACCAAATTTTTGGTTTTGATCCTAGGTGCTTTGACACCACCACCAATAATGCTGGATCCAGTGATATAAATCCCCCTAAATATAGAATGATTTTATGGATAGCATTTACCACATTGCACATATATCTTGGAATCAAATCTATTAATTGGCAAATAATTTGTTTAGATCATGACTATAATAAATTATTTGTTCATGAAACTATTCCAATTTAAAACTATTCTGATATGATGCCCATTTATATCTGCCTTTCCATTATGAAAGACAAAGTGTCCTACATGGGATTATTTTCCCAGCAAAAAATAACTAGATTTGAAGCTATTTAGTTCAAATACCATTTGAATATGAGAACTCAAAAGCAGAGGTCAGCTGTAGTTGCCAACTAGTGACCAGAAGAGGAGAAAGACATGAAGAAAAAAGATACTTACCATGCAGCTCCCACCACGGATAATGAAATGGACAGCCCAATACCCAGATTAGACCACATGTATGGAGAAGTCTCAGTCAGGAACCTATATAGAAAAAAATATCCTAAAATACTTCATGCCCCACTCATCATAGTACATGAAATCATTGTTTACCAATAAATATTTGTGTTCCAGGAACATGTTGAAGAAGGAATTGAGGGTCGGACTCCAGAACAGCAATGTTTTTATTTAACTGAGCTTTTGGATCCAAAAGTCTAGGATCCATCAACAGAGCAAAATACAAAAGAAAAAAGGAACTCACAGGTTAAGAGCTGGTCTCATGAAATCATTGTCTTGCAAAAGAGAGAAATGAGGAGTCCTAGCTAAAAACACTGAGAGAAGACTTTCCATTTGTAGCTGAGGTATAAAGGTTAGTCTATTCCTCAATTTCAATTATCAGAAATTTATTTATTTATTAATCATATTTCTATGCCGCCAATTCCGAAGACTCTTGGTGGCTTACATAGGTTACATATAGTGATTATACATTTTTCTTGATTTTACCCTGCCCCCCTCGGCTGGCCAGCAATGTTCATTTCCGGGGCATCCTCCGAGACTCCTGCTCTGCCCCCAGGATGGGCAAGTTTTTCGCGCCAACTTTGGTGTTCTGTCGCGCCAAATCGCTCCTCCATCGATTTGCTGACCAGCAATTTTTCCCTCCTAAGGAGGTCCCCATTAATCTACTTGCATTTTCACATGCTTTCAAACTGCTGGGTAGGCAGGAGCTGAGGCAAGTGACGGGCGCTCACCCTGTCATGCGGAGCTTGCGGATCAAACCTGCCAAAATGCCGGCCATTTCTGGATGACATATCTGGCAGCACTAATCCGCTGCATCACCGCACCTCATGGAAATTATATCTTTTCATTCGTGTAAAGAGGCAGGGGGCTGGTACCATATTATGAAGGAATATTTCTGAATGAAATGCAGGAAAATTGTGCTGAAGCCAAATGACCCTAAGCTGGTATGGTCAGTAATCGATAAAAGCCCATGAAATGCACTAAGCAGTGGCCTTGTTTGATCCATCATCTAACAGGAGACCTGAAAATCAGGTCCAGAATTATATTCTGTTTCCCACTTCTACTAATTCTGGAGCTGACTTGAAGACTTGCCCTTGTATTCTAAGGGTTCTTCTGGATTCCTGCTTCTATCCATTCTAGACTGTTGAGCATGCAAGGAAGATTCAGTCACTAAATGCTGAACTAGTCTTTGGAATGGAAATACTGAATATACAGGTGAATTTAAGGAGAAATTTTTAAAATCCACTTTCAGTAATTACTTTTTTTGCTTTTAGTCTTTCCCTTTTTTCTTGATTACATCATTTATTTAAGTTTATATCCCAAATTTTCATTGTTAAAAATACTATCAAAGAGGGATGCAAATCCTACTATTTTGGACATTCCTTCTGATCCTTGATTTATTTAGTAAAAAAAAAGTTTCAGAAGCGAGAACATAAATCCATGCAAATAGGGCACCCAGCACTGAGTGGCCTATAAACCTAACTTAACCAAGTATAAGGACAAGCTATTGGTAAATAATTTTTTAAAAAGGAATGGCAGCCATTTGACAAGTGGATAAAAAGATGCTATTAGCTATTAGTAGAACTGATTAGTAAAAGTTAATAGCGCCATCAATACTCTCAAAAATTGCAGTGTGTACGCAGACATGCCAAGCCCCACGTACTCATGTTTAAAGTGCAACATTGCTGGATCTTCAGGAATCCGTAATCCAAGAACAGGTGAGATACACTGGCCAATTACTCTTAATCTCCATAGCACCTTTCCTGAGTCATTGTGAAGAACATTCATAAGCCATTCCCCCCCTCCACCCACACTGTACTTCAATCCCAGTTTGGGCAGAAAAGGATATCTTACCATGCTACATCAAAACGAAAGCCTAGGTCAAATATTGTGTAGCAGATTCCTGAAAAACAAAAGCAAAATTGAATGTTTCTGAACTTAGTTCCAGCCTTCTCAAAGCCTGATTTGTGACAGTACTGGATGGCGGTATTGACATAATCATTCTCAGATCAGGCAAATATCAAATCTCCACAGGAAAAAAAGAAAAAGATTTAAGTTTCTTGTAAAACATCTTCCTCCAATTTACACCATAGATCTCCATAATGTCAAATTACTTTTCATGATAAAAAACCTATTTCTCTCTTTTCTTGTACTTACACAATCCAAATAGGCATAAAATTCTCAGAATCTCCTACAGTGAATTCTAGGTGTCATAAAATGAGAGCATATATATTCTTACTGGTATATGTAGATTAAATTTTGTTTTAAAATTTAATTAACAGCACCAAAGAATGGGTAATGGCCATTGGGTTCATCTCCTGCTTTATGTACAATCAAGTAAGCAACCCTCAATATATACATGTCTTATGTTCATTCTGAATATAAATGTTGAATAGAAGCCCACCACTTCTCTGGGGAACAGATGGGTAAGTATGTACAGTACATTATTTTAATAACATTTAAGTTTTAAAAACTGAAAATAAACACAGGCAAATATCCAATGGACAATTTTAATCAAGTTGGATATGATATAGTGGTTAAGCTGTTGGATTTGGAACAAATAGACACAGCTTTTAGTCTACTTTCAGCTATGGAAGCTCAGGGTGCCTTTGGATCAGTCACCCTCTTTCAGCCCAACGTATTTCACAACATGATTATAGAAAAAATAGAAGCACTACGGCTATCATCCTGAGCTCATTAAAAACAAGATATGCTTTGATTTTATGTAAAAAAGACTATTCCAATGAATAGAGACACTGAGCCATTAGACCAAAATGGCAGCATATCCACATGTTCAAAGAACTCAAGGAACTAGAATAGTGTTATTCAATTTTTGTCTTGTAAATGGATGAATAAACATCAATCAACTCAGCATTAGTTGCATATAAATGTATTCAATCATATACTTTATTTAGGGGAAGAAAATCATATATGTAACCTTAAAGTGGAATTTTCAGAAAATGAACAATTCACAAAATTAATGACACACTTATGGAAAAAAAAGTATCAGGATATATTAACAGAATATGACAGCATAGTCACAGGTTACAAGTATTCCATCTCATTTGTGAATAGTCTCAAGCAGACTTTTTCCACAAAGAGTCTAAGAATCTGAGAAGAGAAAAAGGAAAGAAAAATTAAAGGGGGTTGGTGTAGAGCTTTACAAGACTCTCTGTAATAAGGAAAAATAAGCCACTGATTCAGGAAACAAAGCTTACATTGGTTTCTACAATTAATTATATAAGAGAGAAGGCAGTGGATAGGTTTTGATTAAGGAATAGAGATAGCATTACAAATTATGTACATATTAATTCAACTTTAATATTTCTACTCAGAGAGCAACTGAGGTAGCTATAGGTATACAGTCAATTCACAAGAGTTTGCATAGTTCCTTTCCTGAATGTTTAAATTACAACATATTCATCAAGAATATAACAACTAGAATTATCCTTTAGATGTAAAAAAATATGAGGACATAATTCATAAAATTGGAAATAGCAATCAATAATCTTAGAGTTTATTCAGAAACACCTTGAGTCTCTGTGCAGAAGAAGGTCAAAGTTACATTACTAGAAACAAAACTTTATTTTAAAGACGTACAACCTCTTCCAAGTGACAGCATTAGTTTCAAGTCATGCAAACTCCATACCCCTTTACTCATCTAAGTTTAACATATTGCTTGAGAAAGCAGAAGACTGTGAGTTCTAGTCCCTCCTAACCATGAAAGCCAGCTGAGTGACTTTGGATCATTCTTTCTTTCTCAGTCCAACTCATCTCACAGGGGTGTGGTTGTGGGGAAAATAGAAGGAGGAAGATGTGGTGGATAT
>JANHZU010008199.1:292700-303902 GCA_032468055.1 Acrochordus granulatus
GTTTTGAAGCCGTGGGGCGGAAAGGCGCAGCAAGCACGCGAGATCTTCCCGTGAAGCTCTTACTGGGACCGACGACGAGCGTGGAGCGGAACGACCCACCTGAAGGCCCAACTCGGGTTCAAGGCTCCTTTGACAGGCGGGCTATGCTACGCTGCGAGCCTACCCGCGGCAGAGCCGCAGCTCTTCCTCGCTCCGATTCCCGGCAGCCTTTTGGCAGCCGACCGGGATGCCGGCTGCGTCGGGGAGCTTCTCCCGGGCCGCCCCGGAGCCCGCCCTTCAGTCTCCCCCGCTCCGGGGTCGGAGACCTCACGCTCCGCTCCGACATCTGAAGGGAAACCAGAACCAGGCAGGGGGAGCGGCGCTCTCCACAGCAACCTCGGGACTCGCTTCAGTCACTTACCGATGCCGGTGATGGCGGCGGCCGCGCTCAGCCCCAGCCCCGAATACAGCAACGCGAGCCCGGACATGGCGGAGACGAGCCCTGGAGACGGACTGCGCCAACCCGGGAAGCGGCCGACCCTCCGACTGAGCGGCTGACGGGCTGGCGGGCGGACGGACCCCACCCCATGTGACCGGATTCGCTGCGCTCACGTGATCTCCCGGACTCATGTGATTGGTTGATTCGTAGAGAGGCTGGAACTGCAATCCCCACAGTGCCTCTGTCTAGCATTTTTGCTTTTCCGGCGACCTTTCTATGTCGGGATTCGCTGTTGGATGAAATGTCCCCTGTGAGTGACGCAAGGGAAAGGTGTACCGTAGGGTTCGACAGGCTAACGAATGCGAGTTGGCGTTCGTCGTCGGCATCCGGAAAAAAAAGAGTGTAAATGCTCCATGTGGCTGGTGTTGGGGTGTGTTTTGTTTTTCCGGCTAGTTACGGAATAGCAATGGAGCACTGCTGACGTGTTGGAAACGCCAGCTGGTAAGCCCCTTCCTCTAATTTTCTTTCGTCCGCCGTCAGTCCGCGAAACTCGCCCGTTTTCGTTGTCAGTGCCTTGCTGAGCGTGTCAGGGATAAGAATCGGGCGCTGCGGTATTGGAGGGCTCAAGTCTATTCTCACCTTGAATATCTTACACAACATAACTTGACTGTGTGTTTGGCGTTTAGACCATCATGGCCACGGCCTTCAGTAGTGATGGAGCGGAGGTGCTCCAGCGGATTCTGATTCCTACGGAAGGAGCTGGTCGCCCCCCAGTTTTGGGGATAGATGAGTTTTATGAACTGGAGAGAGCAGCTGCTTTTGTGTCTGAGAACGGCTTTACCAAGGTGCGTTATTTCGTGACCTGACATAAAGATGCCACTTCTCTTCCAGATTTGGGGGTATCTTGATGGGAGACTAAACAGGTATACAAGTATTTTGTTGGCCTATGTACAAAAGAAATATTTTGAATGATCTTGATATCTTGCCCATAGATTGCTCTTCAGTTTCCTGATAAACTTTTGCCAGATTCAGCAGATGTGGCTGCAAGGATGGAAGCAGCAACTGGTGCCAAGATGTATGTCCTGGGAGACACATCATATGGCAGGTGAGGTCATAGGAAGATCTCCCTTAAAGACAATATAGTCCCCAGTGGGAATTTAAAATGCATTTGCTTGTGAGTAAGCATTAGTGAAAACACTGGAAATTACAATTAAGTAATTTGGGCAAGTTTGCATTTTTTTATTCTTTCCAATCCAGTGGAATGTTACAATGTAATTATGTAAAAGGAGGTCTAGTCTATGTCCACCAACCATTATACAGATACAGATACTTTTCCTATGAGAAAAATAGCTCGGCAGTGACTTGTAATTTTGGAAAGCGCTCCATTTTATGCCCCCTCCCATTTTTGTTCATAATCACATGACTCAGAGGGGAACATATGTAATTATTTGCCTTCCAGGTGTGTGTGTATGTGTATAAACGCACAGATACATGTTAATGGGAGAATAGAAACATGAGCATTTCTTTACATAATATAGATTATTATTATTTATTAGATTTATACACTACTGCAAGCAACTCGGGGCTTACATTAAAAAACAATAAACAAGATGGAAGGAGGCTAATAATATAGCTGTCTCCTAGAATATTGTACAAGGTTCTGAGCACTTATTTTGGGTAAAATAGCAATCTAATGGTCCATATTCAGAGAAGAGCAATGAAGATGACAAGAAACTTAGAAGGAAACCTTTAAGAGGAATGTTTGGAGGTGTCAGGTATGCTTAGCTTAGAAGAATAATATTTCTGGGAGACATGCAAGTATCTGAAGGGCCATCATATAGAAGACAGGACAGAATTGGACAAGACAGGACTAAGTATGTGCTTAAACTACAAAGATTTAGATTAGACATCAGGAATAAATCCTATTAATCTTGAGATGTTCAGTAGTAGAACAGACTGCTTTGAGAGGTTAAGGCATTTAAACAGATGGTCTCTGTCTGTTATTATTTATACTGAAATAATACAAAATAACATAAAAAATAACAGTTTTCCCCCTGAACCATCGTATAGCTAAATACTGGATCCAGGATATATGTTACATGATATATCACAAGGTCAAAGAATTTGAATTTAACCTGTATCTGCATACTTACTTATAATAATATTCCTTTGTACTATGTATACATGCTTTTTTAAATTCTGTACTTATAATATTGCATACATACTTATTTCAATTGTATACTTAAAATATATTCCTTTACTGGCTGCATATCTATTGCTGTATACCTAATTATTTGCTTATGTTACCATCTTATACTGTTGCCTTGCAAATATATTGAGAACCACTGTACCAAGTCAAATTCCTTACGTGTCTGTAGATGTCTGTATCTGTATAATGGATTCTGCATTGGACAGGGAAGGTGCTATCCAGCTTCCTGAAGTGTCATATATCAGGCAAGCCTGGTCAAAAGGGAAACTTTCTTTGCTAGCCCTGAATCTAAGTCAGGCTAAGATGAAATCTCAGATGTCTGAAATACTGTGGTGATGAATGAGGAATTTTGTAGTTGAACAATATCAGGAAATTCTAAATTTCCCTTTCCCAGAAATGGAGTTATCAGTTTTTTTGTAGTTATAAGTCCTAATATTTTTTCACTGACCATGCTACAGAACAGATGGTAGTTGAAGTCAAATGAAGGCCATTTTGATACAAAGAAAATAATTTTCTGTATGCTGGAAGTGGTGGTTTAATGAAACATATCCTTGGATTTCTATGGGTAATGCTATTGCTTTTCTTTAGCTGTTGTGTGGATGAAGTGGCAGCAGAGCATGTGGGTGCAGAAGCTGTCGTGCATTATGGCCCTGCCTGTTTGAGTCCTTGCCGCAAATTGCCAGTAATACACATATTTGGCCAGGAGCAGCTAGATATGATGCGATGCATAGAAGTCTTCCAGGAGTTGCATCCTGACCTTCAATCATATGTGGTTGTACTAAGTGAATCTTCATATTTTCATGCTATTGGTAAGTCTAAGACAATTGCTGTGGTCTGTTGAGTGGGAACTTTGGTAGACAAGACAGTTTGGTTTGGGGAACAGAATGGGCAAGTTCCTATAGAAATACTATATCCTTTTCTAGTCTTAAAATCTGCCATTCTACCAGTCCTGTGTGTATATTGTGTGTTTCTTACAATTAAACTGTTAGAATCAACTATTAAGTCAAAGACATGTAACATGCATTACTAGTACTGTTATTTATAGTTTTATAATTTGAATCAAGCCAGGAATAGAACTGAGGAAGACTTATCCTACCAAGAGTTTTTACTAATTTCTGCGGAAAAACAATATTAAAAAAAATGAAATGAAATAATGAGTGTTATATGTGTAGAGAATATCTTTGACCATGTTTGCCTCATAACTCTCATTAATCTTGATGTAGCTTTTCATTTTCAGCTCTGCTTGCAGTCCCTCATCTAATTTAAGGCACTTTCTCTGTTGTTACAGGAGGTTTGCTAGACATTGGAGATATTGCAGATATGTTAGGTTGGGTTGTATTTGTCCAGTATTAACAGGTGGATGACTTTTCACTATACCTCCTCTCTTCTTAGATGACCTGGCCTCTAAGATGCAGCCAATTTATCCCAATGTGGTTTTTGCTCATTTGGATAGCAAAAAAGATCTTGATTCAAGTCAGCCAGTTTCTGGAATGATACAGCAATTTGGGCGCTGCTTTAAAATAGATGAGCATCATGGTCTTGAAAAATACAGTATGTTCTATGTGGGTTCTGAAGGACCAGAGCTTACAAACTTCATGCTGAGTTGGAATCAGTGTCCCTTCAGTTCTTTTGACCCTAGGACAGGACAAGGCCGATGGGAAACACTGGATGTGAACCGGGTCCTGCGACGACGTCTTTATCTAGTGGAACGGGCACGAGATGCTCAAGTAGTGGGTATTGTGGTGGGTACTCTTGGAATAAAAGATTACTTGTCTGTTCTGGAGCATCTCCGCCAAATCATTCATTGTGCTGGAAAACGTGCCTACACATTGGCTGTAGGTAAACCTAATCCTGCAAAGCTGGCAAACTTTCCAGAGGTGGATATCTTTGTGTTGGTAGCTTGCCCACAGAATTCCTTGCTTAACTCTACTGATTTCTATCGACCACTGATCACACCCTATGAGATGGAAATAGCATGCAACCCAGCACGGACTTGGACAGGCCACTACGTTACAGACTTCCGCCACCTCCTACCAGGTATTCAGCTATGACCATGAATAACAGCTATTGCTTAGTGTTCTTTTTCAAGAGACTTTTAACTCCTTTAATTTCTGACTGCTGGAAATCTTGCTTAGTTGTGTAATTTCAAGTAAATGCGTGTTTTATTATATAGATAATTTATGATGGTTTAGGGTGTAATTTTTGAGAGGTTGTGAATGTCATCAAATATGTTAAAAATTAATAGAGCTGCATTTGCCATCTTTCTCAGGTTGAATTTTTCAATTTTTGTGTATGTGTGTATGGCATGGGGAAACAGGTTTCTTTGGGGAGATTATCCTTTTTTTAGGACTTAGTCTGATTTCTGTTTTCACCCTCAAAATATTAGAAACCATGGTGTTGTTTTAGGGGGCTACTTTTGTCAGCATGAGCTTTCATTACAACAAAAATGGAGGTTACAAAAACTTATGCAGACCTTAAGATAAAGCTCTCGTGATAAGGAAGTTCAAAGATACGAAATTTACAGAATTCCATCATTGGTCCTGCCCTACTATTTTTCCGCTACAGAGTAACCCAAAAATTCTTTGTTACCATTGGTATCCCCACACTCAGGTAGAAAATATTTTAATTATGTCTGTATACTTGATTCAGTCTTGGAATATATATCAAGCAGAGTATCATTTCATAAATAATGAGGTTTAGTTACTACTGTACTTATTATGTCTCCAGGAGCTTGTGACCATGTCCTTTTCCCAGAAAAGACCAACAATGAAACCAGCATTTCTCTGATCACTGGACAGCTGCGTTCAACTGGTCCCTCTCTGACACTAGATACAGAGCCAAACTCTGGCAAAACTATGATACTCCGCAACCATTTACAGACTTTGTGTCAAATCAGTCCAGCAGGTATGTGGTCTGGAGTAGTGCTCTTTCAACTGCAAAGCATCACATCATTTAGTATTTTTCTTTTGATCAGTTATTTTAAAAGCATAAAATCATCAGTTACTGAGGAATCTCAACAATTAAAGTTGATAAAATAATCTATTTACTTCCTGGATCACTACATTCATAGTTTCTAGTAGGTGATTAATGATAGAACTAAGATGAATTGCTGGGATAAATAACCTACCCACTATGTGCTCCCACACAGTATTTCTCATTCATAATGTAAATATGTTAATGCCCTATCAATATAATCAATATTTCAAAGCTAATGCCCTATCTATATAATCAATTTCTCATGATTTCTAGCTTGTGTGCTTTTTGGAATAAAGTTGGGGAAAACATTTTTGTATCTTAGCATCATTCTTGGAGTCTCGCAGCTGGCGTGGACTGGAGCAACAGCTGGGCCAAACAGAAGTCAAAAAAGCTATAGTGGGACGGCGAGGGATTGCCATTGCCTATGAAGATGAACCCTGTGGATGACTAACCCTGAATATAAAAAACATTGACCAGAGAACAAACTGCATTCTCTCGCTGGATCTCGATGGGTTAAAGGAACGTGGTTGTTTTTGAACTAGTTGATAATCTTGTTTTTATTTTTCTCCTCACTTTAAGCCAAGGGCTATAGCAGGGCTTAAATGGATTGGCCTAGCATTTCTTGCAATATATTGATGGCCAGCTCAACAGATTTAGTGGAGGAATATAATTTAAAAAAAAGGAGAATTGATCTCTGCCTGAAAAAACAATGTTGAAGTTTTTTGTCCAATACGAGAGACAAATGTTAATCCATACTAGCAGCAAAATCATAGATAGCCATATGGTTTAAGCTAGCCCTTAGATGGAATTTCTACTGCCTAGGTTAGAGAATGAGATTATATAGACAAACATGAGGTACTATCAAAAGGGAAGGATCAATAACATTCTCAACTGTATGAACGGGAAAAAAAACCAGAGTTTGTTATCTCTGCTATCTAAGTAGAAAATAGAGAATATTCTGACAAAAAATGGAGGACTACATAAGGTCTAATACCTCAGATGAGGTAATAACTGCTTAGGAAGATAAAATGGTATCTTGTTCCTAAGAATAACAAAATAAGTCTCAAAACCCTGGAGCTGGGTTCTGCATGACATTGAAGGGCTGATCAAACCTATTTTGCTCCTTGAGATACCCTCTTGATATTATCTTAAAGGTTGACTAATATTTCCCCCTTTCCTTGCACTTGTAGACAGAGTTTACATAAGAATGCAGAGCAGATAGCATGGCGCATCCCACTCTGCTCTGTCTTCCAAAATCTCATGATTGCTTCCCAACTTCTACAATCCGCTGCTAGAGATAATCTCTGAACTTTTCCAAACAGTAGGATCAGCATTACTGATCACAAGATAAAACCAGCACTGTTTCATTTGTTAAAAACAAAAAAACCTAATGTAATTCTCATACTATATTAACAGAAGCATAATCTCCAACGAAAAATACAGTAATTCCATTTTATTCCAAAGTATTGTGTCCTTTTCTGGAGATCACATTTATATATATAGACAAAGTGAAATTGGCTAAGAGATTTGCAAGAATGAATAAAGATACTGTATGGAAAATATGCTGTAAAGAAATGTTGAAAGAACAGCATTGTATGGGCTTGTTTAATAAATAACAGAGATGCTGTGCTTGGTTCTCAGTATTTCTTCCAAATCATGTTTGAAACATGCACCAACTTAATCTTGACCTTTGCAACCCCCGGCAGGTCAGAGAGAACAAATTAAATATCTTTGTGGAAGAATAAATGTTGGGCAAATATTAAAGGAAGATAATCATTCAATCTACAAGAGCAAATTGACAATATAATTATCTAGGTGGATTACTTGTTACTGGAAGTCTCTAACTTAAATCTTACAGACTTTTAATTGATGTTTGCAATAAAAGGGTTTCCAGGCTCCAAATGTACTTTCTCCACCCAACTGAAATGCTTCTGTTCAGGTTTCTAGACAGCCACTTCCTCCTCCAGGATTTTTACCTTCTTCCATTTTCTTTTCTAACCAACATTTGGTTTAATGATGCTTAATTTTCATTGGATATTGAAATGGTTGCCTTTGGGAAGCTTTTATGAAAGGATTTGAAATCATAAGCATGCCAAACCCCCTCTTATTTCTCAATAGCTCTGTTGTGTCTATAACTCTATTGGCACACACAAGTTTTCTATTAAAAGGAGCAATTGTTTATGCATAAATGCGCCTTCACAGACAAAATGAAAATACAGACACCTAATATGCACTTTTGTCATCCAGCACACAAACAAGTTCTTCTACCATTTCTTTTACAAATAATGTTGTTTCTCTATTATATCCATAAGGTGAACCAACCAATCCTCAAACCAATTAATTTTCACAAGATGTCATGAAGTCAGTTCTACCCATGTTAATGCACTCTCATGCAAGGGATCTCAAAGCTTTTTGAGTCAGTAGGCATATTTTTTAATTTTATAGCCATATTGTGGACACTCTCTGAAAAACTTCACTATAAGAAGTCTGAAAAGTCACAAAATACCCACTTTCTAAGGTGCCAAACTGAAGTGGCTTTTTACTAAACTTTTGAATTCACCACTTCAGCTCATTTTTCTCCTTTGATTTTGATCAGGTGGGCTTCTCCCAAACAAAGTGAAGGCAGATAATCCACAAAGCCTCTCAGCAAAGTGGCTCACCTGGTGGAGGTGTGCCCTTTTACCCTGACTTATCAAAGCAGCTCCTGGAGGATTATTCTGATGTGATGAAGACTCCAGGCAAGATCTCACTTGGCTTTATTAAAGTAGCTACTGTCCTCTGCTGTGCAAATCTATTCCTAGATGAAGCTTCAAGGGACTGCTTCCATTGAAATCCTGACAAAGCAAAACACGCTTTATAAGTATTGCATAACCTTATAGCCACTGTGGACTCTGGAAACTACGTGAGCCCAAGAAGCACTATTGTAAATCTAGATTATGCTTCAGGCTGATGTTTTGTTTAGCAGCATGCTAGCATTTCACTTTAAAATGGGGACAAAAACAGGCAGAACAGGGAGTTTGGCAAGCATCAAGGGAGGTGTCTACCAGCCCATTAGCACTAAAGAAGAGGCTTTCTGAGCAGAAGCTCTGCTTTGCCATCACTGTTCTATAAGATACTGTGTCTAATATGCCACACTTTCTTATCTGAACACTGAAGTGTCAAGTGGGGAGGCAGTATTGAAGAATGCCAATGCAAAATACACTTATTTGGTATGGGGGACTCTTAAGAGAAGTAACACAGCAATAGGAGATTTTAGCAGGAAGAACAGTGAAAATTGTGGAAAGAATTACAAAATGGTATAAAATATCGCAAGAAAATAAACTTCAAGGAAACAAGACAGAAATACTTTTGGTATACAGCAAAGAAATACAAGAAATATGTCTACTTTTGCTGAAAGTAATTCACTATTAAACTTTAGCCACATGGATCTGTTTTCTAACATATTTTTGCTCATTTCTTACAGTTGGTGGAAGGACATTTCTAGTGTACAGTTCAATTTCCTTCAGAAGAATCCTAGCAAAGTTGTACTTTGTATCATTTCATGATAATTTACCTAGACCCCATCCATGGTTATTTCTCTTAGACTGTTTTGTTGGAGTGATTAGAGGTACTCTTGTGTAACCAGGCCTTGGAAATAATCATATAAGCTATTTTTCATGACCACCCATTATGAAAATGGGAGATACAAAACGTTAACAACATCTCTCACATAGTTAAGAAGGTAAGGCAAAATACTAATCAAATACAATAGCTTAAGGCTGGTATTGTTCAAGGTAGGTGTGTGTATGTGTGTGTGTGCTGTGCTTCTCATTTTTTGAGGCACCTGTTCAATGTCTCATGTTCATCTAGGATCATAGAATCTCTTTATGTTGTGGACAGAAAGACTCACATAGATAAGAAAGCAACAATGCTGAACAATAGTCTATAAACCCCACCACAAGGCACAGTATAGCTGTTGTGAAGCTAAGTTTGGATATGGAAATGGTATTTATCATTTGTTTACCAATTCTTCCTCAAAAATCTGTTTCTTCATTCTTTGATTACTTCTCTACAGTCATGCCATGCCAGAGGGAAAAGAAGACCACAGGGATTCATTCCTCATGCCATTGAAAGCAGAAATTACTTGCACAGAGTTTATATTTTGCTTTCAAGACTCAGAGCAAAATATCCGATTAAAATAATTATTTCACTGAAGAACTGTAATGTTCTGTTTTCAAGATTTGATGTAGAAGAATATATTGGAGAACAATCCTTTTTAAAAAAATGTGGGGAGGGAATAGTAAATGATTTACCACTTCCAAAACCATTTCTTCAAATGCAACAATGAGAAAAGGTGATTTCCCCTACTACATACTGTATTCCCAATGAACCATTTTAAAGAAAAGTGATTCTAATAGGCAGAAAAATACTTCCACTGGGTAGAAGAAGAGCTTTGGATCTGATGAGTCCAAGTTTATCCAGATACCATCAGATCACTGTAATTTAGTTCCCATCAAATGATTTTCATAATATGGGTCTTTCCACAAGCATGGTCTCTGTTGCAAGATGGGTTCTTTCATCTATCCCCACTTTGCTACACAAGTGGCTTTTCATGGTGTGTAGAATTACTCTTGTTACCATTATATATATATATATACACACTTAGATGTTCCAGAATATCCCAGAATAGTTTTTTTCAAAAACATTTTCTTGTGCTTTTATGCAGAAACTTCTGTCAGGTCTACATAAATTCCTAATACGTATCACATTGATATTTAGATATTGTTCTTTAGATAACAGGTGATAAATGTTTTTAAGTTCTCATTAATATAGCAAAAATTATTTTGTGTGAATTAACTTCAACTTATTCAGTGTTGGGCAAAGGAAAAGGATCAGCAGCCAACCTGAGTTAGGAGTCTGGTTAAACTATTCTTATAGAAGTTGTATTAATATATTGCACTGAAATGAGTCTAGGTTGTAAAATGATTTAGCTTAATGAATCCTCAATCCTTATGACATCAACAATTTCCTGTATGGAAAAAAATATTTTGCTTCCATCTTCATTCCAGCTCTACCAGCTCTGTGCAACCAGATCCATTTTACTTTTCAGTAGCAGAAATAACATAAAAGGTTTTCAACCATTCATGAAAGCAGCTGCAACTCTTTCCCTGAAGGAGACCTAGCAGCTCACATTCACATATTCATATCTTTGAAGAGGCTAAAGTAGTGTAAGAAGATGCTCTACAAAATGTGCAGAGGCAGCAAGAATATTTAAAGAGGTAACATAGTAACTCATACTTGCTAGCACTCCAAGGAATGCCACAGCCAAAAAAGTGTCACCTCTTTGTGATACCTTGTTGGACACTTAGTACTATTTATTGCACCACTCAGGTTAGGGCAGATCATATTCTTAGAACTGCCTCTGCTACAGCACCTGTAGTCCACCACTTCCCATCTTGCCCTAAAGTATGCCTCTTCCCCAATACACCAACCACAGCAGCTTAGAAGTAGCCTTAATATAATTCAAGGCAAGAGGACCTTCACTTCAATCAGACACAAGCTTCCTCATGCAAATAAAAGACTCTTTAGAAATAGACAATATCACAGACACTTCTAAAGG
>JANHZU010008199.1:356324-374615 GCA_032468055.1 Acrochordus granulatus
CTCATTAGAAAAGACTGTGATGCTGGGAAGGATTGAAGGGAAGAGGAGAAGGGGATGGCAGAGGATGAGATGGATAGGTAGCATAGTCAGTGTGATGGGTGTGAGCTTGGGAGGACTCCGGGAGGCAGTGCAAGACGGGTTGCCTGGCGTAATGCAGTCCATGGGGTCGCGACGAGTCGGACACGACTGCGCGACTGAACAACAGATATATTTTATTCCCTGGATAACTGAGGGTTTTTACAGAGCTTTCCAAATGTATGCATCCTAAAATCCCAGGGTCATATACATTATGTGAGCCCCACCTTGCTCACAACTTCCAAAAGCCCTTAATCAAATGCAAATTTTGAAAGGGCAGAAGGAGTAAGTTAATGATGACATAGTAATTATATTAATTATATTTGAATGGGGATGCAGCAAAATAAAATTTAGTTTTTATTCTGGTTCCATCCAGTGCAGTTTTAGGGTATAATCCTGGCACACCACTGCCTATAAAAAATTTGCATCCCTTAGTTAAATCAGAACTTCATAAACAGTTGATCTTATATACTGTTTCCAATCTGCTTTCAAGAAATTTTGCACTATAACATCCGTCATAACAAATCATGATGAAAACTGTAGTCCAGTTTATCTGTAAGTTATTAAATACTAGACAGGCTCTAATGTTACTACTTTATTCGACTGCGCTGAAAAAAGTCAGAAGTCAATGCTTTTTTTCTTTTTTCCCCCCTTATCCCACACTTCTCTCTCCTCCCTTTTCTCCTTTCCTTTTTTTCCTCTATTTTAATTTTCATCTGTATTTTATATTTTGATAAGTTTAATAAAAATGAATTTTAAAAAGTGTCTTATGACTGGTCTTCACACTTAAGACCATTGCAGCACCCCACAGTCACATGATCAATATTCATATGCTTGGCAACCAATGGTTGCCAGAGCCTGGAGTCATGTGACTGCCATTTGTGATCTTCCCAGCTGCCTTTCAACAAGCAAAGTCAATGGGGGAAGCTGGATTCACTTAACAGTTGAGCAATTCATTTAACAACTGTAGTGATTTGCTTAACAACTGTGGCAAAAAAAGTCATAAAACTGGGCTCAAACACCCTTAATAACCCCCTTGCTTAGCAATGGAAATTCTGGTCCCAGTTGTCATAAGTTGAAGATTACCTGTACAGACACAGAAAAAGAAGAGTCTGTTCAGTTAAGATATCCTAAACATTTTAGAAATACAAGGGATGAATCTGACTGTACTTGAATTAGAGCAGGTGTTATTGTAGCACTTGTAGTGGTAAGAGCAATAAAATATAATTAATTTCTATTGCTAGAATGGGTCCAGCCTTCCTGTATAAAGGGAACAGTATGTGAGAATCTCAAGAGTACCAGGATGTGATCTGACCATGACGGGGGATAACAATAAATTCCCTACCAGATCACATTGCTATTCCTCTGACAAGAAAATCATGTCCAACATGTGACCACTGTCCCTAGTTGGGCCTTGGATGATCTGGGATCAGCTGCCAAAGTGGCCATGAACTTCTGGACTGCCTCCAAGGCCAGATCCAAGGTTGGCATATTGAAGTCCCCCAGGACCATAAGCTTGGGGAACTCCATTCTCAACCTTCCAGCAGCTCAGACAAGGAAGTTGCTACACAGCAAGGAGGCTGGTACAGTCGCAACAATTCCAACTGATCCCATGATCCCAGCTCCAGGAATACAGAAACGTGTGGAGCAAGGCTCCTGAAGGCAAGAAAAGATTTTTGGATGACCACTGCCACCCTGCCTCTGCTGCCCTGGGATGTCAGCTGGTAACAAACCCTAAAACTTGGCGAGGCACATGTCTGAGAGAGGAATGGCCCTTTCCGGAGCCAGCCAGGTCTTGGTGATGCATGCCAGATTGGCTTGCTCCTCAATGATGTCACAAATGAATCATACATTATTTATATCATAAATGTTATTTGGACCTTTAATTAAAAATCAGTTGGATAAGACTAGATCACAGAATCTTAAGGTATTAATGAGGAAATTAGGGAAGTATCAGAATCCCACAAAACCTAAGCCACAATTATAAATCAGACCTCCAAATCTGAGCTTTAGAATTCAGATAACCACTAGGTGACAGTAGAGAGATACAGAATTTTTTTCTTTTTTGTAATCTAGCAGCTGTCTGGATTTTTTTCAGCCCAGATATGGTACAGTATGCCTAATAAATGTGTGTTTTTTGGTACCAAACATAGTTGTTTTGGTACCAAACAAAGTTGCTTGGCTGCAGCAAATTATAGCGACCTCCCTGGATATTAGGAATATTGCATTAGTAGTACTGACTTTTAACCTGTAATCTCATGGCCAAATTCAAAGCATTGGGGTGATGATGAGGGTTCCCTGAAGGAAAGAACTCCCTTGCTGCTCTCTTTTGACCAGCCTGCTTCTGATCAACTTCAAAGAAAGGAAACTTTTTAAATCTGAAAAATGAAGGAATATAAATTATGGGTTTTTTTAATATCCTGTATAAGTTTAGGAAGAAAAGAGAAATTTGTTATAAGTGTTTATTGTCATCATATGCTGTCTTTTGGGAGGAACAGGTACCTTCAAGTTGACTCCTGGTGACTGCTTGGACTCATTCGTGCAATTTTCTTGGCAAGATCTGCCAAGCTAAAAAAACACTCCCAGATTGCTCTGACTGGGGTAGAAGATATTGATCTTGCCATCAACAGCAGGTTTATCCAACTACAATCAATAGAAGAAAAATTGCCCATGGTAATTGGAATAGTGAGCCTTTTTATTTATTTTTTCCTCATATATGAAAAAATAAGTTGAACTTTCAACTTTTTATTTTCCAGATATATTGAACTATAATACCTTAACATCCAAGCAAAATAGTGATTCGATGTGGTAGATATTATAGTCAAATTTAGAAATTAGGGGCCATGAAACTAGTACACTATTAAAATGTGCAAATGGTGTATTCTAAACACTTCAGTAAAGGAAAGGTTATATAGTATATTGTAACGTTTTATAATGCTTTATTTATATTTGATATCTTAAGCAATATTTGATTAATATAAATTGTAGAACTGTATTTGGTAATTGGGATTTCTTGTTCTTCTTTAGTTTCCTCCTATATAAACATACACATAAGCCAAGTTTGCATTGCCTTCACAGGCTTTATTGCTACAGGAAGTTGTTGCTGTACAAAAATAGAGTTTATCCCAATGCAAATAGAGGACAAAGAATATAAAATAAGGAAAGGGGGAAGAGGAAATGCCCTTAGTAAGGCCAAGCGGGGAAGAGAGGGTGGAGTAGGAACTGCTGGTTGGCCAGGGCATAGCATCAATTTTTAATGTATACCAGACCCAGCTCTCAGCTTCATAAATAGGTTGCCACCAAGGAGTGAATGGATGCAAATAAATAAATAAGTTACAGAATAAATAAGTCGGTGTAGAAAATTTAAACTTTCTAAATAAGTTTAGAAAATGCCATTTCTAGGGCAGGGGGGTTCCCACTCTGCTGGTAGTAAATAATGGTTGAAGCAGGACTCAAAGGATAGCAAAACCATTGCTGCTTCCATGGCCAGCCTGGTAACTGCAGTAGTCGAACTCCAAGCTATTGGTGGTATGTTTGAGCATATTGCACACCATGTCGATGCCATCATTAGCCTTTCCTACCTGCAGAGGTCTTGACTATGACAGGAAAACACGTCAGCTTCAAATCTGGCTTGCAAAAATCCTGACAAACTATTAGATGGTATAACCATCTTCCTTAACCCAGATACGATAGTTCCGGGAAACATATCAAATTTACTGTTTCATAGATGCATACCCCTTCTGCTAAGTTCTCACAGGAAAAATGCTCCAATGAAGGCTGTAATAATCAAACTACTCCCAAACAAACCATAGTGTTCTTCAATCCTCAGTGCACTGATTATTCTAGCACAATCCATTAGACTGGAGCAATCACTGAATGTTTAGGACACTAAACAGGTTTGCAAAATTGTCCTTCACGCTTAACTACAATTGCTCCTAGATGGAATCAGAACATGTTTCTAAAAAAAAGGCATATGGTGGGCTCAAATAAAAAGTGGGGAGAGAACATGTGCCTTGAAGAAAATGAACATGACCTAGCAATCAGCTTTCTTTAAATTGCCTGGAAGTAGATCAGTTGGTATCACAAGTACGTCAGGCTATCTTGAATAAGAAGTGAGAATTTCCAATGCTCTTTTCAGTGGGAGCAAAGGCTTGATAGGTAAGCAGATTCACAACACTGTTGATGGATCAATCTTTAAAGGAGAAATGCTCATTCCACAGCTAACAGCAGTCTGATGACCTTATCATTGATGATGGGTGAATGCTCTCTGAAGCCAAGATACATTTAGGCCAACAACTCCATGCTTCACTCCTGCTAATTGTCCTTTCATTCCTCCAAGATGCACTGCAAAGCTCCATCTGGAGTTTATCTCTCCTTCTGCCGCAACTTACTAGTAAGGCATGCTTATGATCTCTCTGTAGCATGAACAAAGATATGTCAACTCATTGACCCCTTGAGCTCTGAACAAATAGCACTTTCAGCCCACACAACCACACTCTGCTGCTGAAACTTTGTCCAGAGTTTTCCAGACATTGTGCACATCCATGAAAGAGAAGTTCTCGTACCGGATGGGACGGCAGCAGGGTTGAGAAGGATGATCATGAGGCCCAGGCACAATGGCATGTTGCTGTATGAGGTGATTAAGGGTTAGGTCATAGTTAGTGCGGGTACGCTGGCACGACCCACTGCAATACTTGAACTTAACAACCTCATCAGAATCATAGCCAAGTCCCAGATCCCGGACCTTCATTCTGAGGCTATGCAAGCGACAATAGCGGCCACGATTACCACGTCCAGCCCTCCTGGAGCCTTTCTTGGCAGTGCTGGAGCTTGATGGGGAACGCTCAGCTCTGAGAAGTTCTGATGTGCTCAGCTCTTGTATGGTCAAATTGTCCCCTGGAAGACAAAGGGAGAGGGGTCTTAACTTTTCCTTCCAAGAAGAAAATAATATAGGGAAAGTATCCCTAAGACAAGAAAAATAGTATAGATCTTGAGGAAAATACTTTCTTCAATCCATTTGATCATCTGGGAGAAAAGAAGTCTCAAAAATCAGGAATTCAAATGCAACCCCCTTCTCCCCAAACCATTTTACCTGGAAAAATGTCATGTTCCTACCATGCCAATGGTTCCACACAGCCAGAGATGGTGTTTCCATGCTGTTTTCCTCCATAGACGCAGAGCTGACAGGGCCCATGCTTCCAGAAGTTGCTCCCAAGGTTTGGTTATGATACCAGCTCTCTGAACTTGCCATGACTGTCCCAGCAAATAGTGACAGTATAGTAATGGTACCCCACAAACCTTGCTCCTAAGATAAGACAGGAGGATATATAACAGTAAATATGCTGATTAAGATACAAATAAAACGGAAGATAGAAAGCAAAATATGCTAAATTCTCTCAGGGCCATTTTACATATGAAGATCCTCTCAGATGACATTATATGGATGCTATGGTCAGGATGTCATCTGCCCAGCTCTGGCTGGCATGCCAGTTATAGAGCTACCTGGACTGGGAAGATCTTGCAACAGTAATTCATGCTGTGATCACTAAATAGCTGAACTACCTCAAATGCGCTCTACAAGGGGCTACTTTTAAAGACCATCTGAAAAATGCAGTTGGTACAAAATGCTGCAGCTTGCTTCTTCTGTGGTGCTAGTTGCCAGAAGGTTCTAACAGCTATGATATAGGTCACACATTGGTTCCCAACAGGTTTCAAGGTACAATTTAAATCTTGGTTGTGACCTACAAAGCTATATAATGGCTTGGCACCAAGGTACCTGCAGGTCTACCTCCTCCAGCTAAAATAAAACCATATGACGTGTATATGAAAATTCACTTGGGATAAGTGAAATTGCTTGTGATCTCCAACTTATGAGAAGTTGGAGGTCAAGAAGAGATTGTTATCCATTACTATAGAACAGCCTTTCTCTGGAAGTTCAACTTGCTCTAATATTGAAGGCACTTCAAAAGCAAGTTAAGATGAAATCATCTTTTGAATTTTCTCTTTGTGTCTTGTTCCATCTTTAGCCTGCATGTTGGTTGTCTTTGGATGTTTTATTTCTTACCATGGATGGTTGATGTTGTTGAGAATCTTATGATTATGGAGGTATAAAATTGAAATACAAAAAATGCATTCCTTCCATGGTGTAAAATATGCATCAAATGATCACAGGCAAAAATCAGAATGCAAAGGAATCCTTTTCACTTCAAGCATATCCAGTGAGAAACCATGTGAATTCATCACACAAATGTAGAGAGACCCATGTGATTTCATCACACAATATATGGCAGGATATATATTTTGGACTATATTTGAAATGATATTTATATTAAAAATTACCATCTCAAATGCGACATTTGAAGCTTTGTCTGCCAGAACTGAAGTGTTAAAGCTAACCAAAGAAACCAAGACAATAGGTCCACATACTGAAAACTAAAGTGAAGTGAAAGAAGGAAGTTCTTCCATCTTTCATAAACTGAATTGGGTTCTTCTTTAAACAAAAGCTTCTGTAACTTTCTACTGTTTCTGGAACTAATGCCCCGATGTCAAGAACATTCCTTGGCATTGACTAACTCACCCTGGATCGTGCTTGTTGAATAGACAAACTCCTGCAGGCAGAGGAAGGTCTGTCTAAACTGTGCTGTGACCCCTCAACTCTCCACTCCATCCTACCTGAAATACAAAGACACAGTTCAGAAACCCAGTTCCATTTCTCTGAATGTGAAGACTTGTTTTCACTTCTGAAAGCCCAGTTATGGCCTCTGCCTGCTGTACTTCTACAAGAATCCTTCCTGGACTTTTCTTAAGAACAGTTCTATCTAACTTTGATGTTTTGTCTGTATCAATTTTGGATTGTAAACTAGGGATGTAAAGAATGGAGTTTGGGAGCAATATCAACTCACCAGTGCTCCTTTTTATGGCCCTAAGCAGGTGAGTCTTTTCCATTTGGGGGATTAAAAGAGCAAAATGGGAGCCATAAGAACTCAAATATTTAAATAATTCATTTCACCCATTAAAATTCCTGATACTCCCACTAAAATGGGTCTTAAACTACTTACTTTTGAAAAGCTAGCCCTTGAATTTGTAGGAATTACCTTATCTTGTTTTAAGCTCTTCAGAGCAGGGCCTATTTTTTTGCATCCTGAAATGGGCAGATGCAGATGGGATAAATACAATTATAAACAAAACAATGTGAGAAAATCAAAGAAATCTGATTCATCACCATCCATCACATTTTTGTCCAAGTGATCTAATCTTTTTAGTATGTGTACTGTCAACTATTTTTGCCCACTCAATATCCATAGATATTTTTTTATGTTTGCACTGTTTGAATCAGACCCTTTCCAGTTACCAAGGAAAATGTTATCACACTATTAGCACTACCATGCTGAATGAAACACTAGGAACTTATCTGGAATCCCTTGCCATCTTTTGACCTGCAATTACAAAGAGCAACTCCTTGGAGAACTAGATGGTGAACTCACAAAGGGTCTTGGTAGTAGCTGGAACCAACAAGGAAATGATAACCTTGATGTCATATCCTGGTTTAATTTTAGACACTTTTGAAAAGTAGAGGTGTGCCCCTAGCTGGACATGATTTCTTTTCCTACAGTGCAGGGATGGGAAGCCTCCAGCCCTCCAGATGTTGCTGAACAATCGCTCCCAGGATCCCTCACCAATGGCATTTTGGTTGAAGCTTCTGGGTGCAATCAGATCAGATATTCAGGATCTTATTTTAATTTGTAGAAGGTCTGTATTTTTTTCAGACTCCCACAAGGTGGCAACACAAAACCAGTTTTATTCTCCACCGCTTTCTTTGCCCACACAAGGAGAGTTCCTTCTCACTATTTCCCAAGGACTGGGGGAGATCCTAGGCCTGACTTTTCAGAAAAGGGTA
Source organism: Acrochordus granulatus (assembly GCA_032468055.1). Classification (NCBI taxonomy): domain Eukaryota; kingdom Metazoa; phylum Chordata; class Lepidosauria; order Squamata; family Acrochordidae; genus Acrochordus; species Acrochordus granulatus. The sequence goes on from JANHZU010008199.1 coordinate 364,297, forward strand.
CAAAGGTATCTAAATTCATTCAGAGAGCACCAAGAACCCAACAGTTCAATCTTGAGCCACATATATTCTCTTCTATTGGAGAGACACATTAACTGCTAGAAATGATTTTATGTTCCCTTGAGGATAACTACAGATAAAGCCGCTTTCTGAAACAGAACAAGTACTCCTACCCTTTCTAAGTTGTCTGGCTCTTTCTTGGAATCTGCCAGGGAATATGCAAGGAAAGTAACATCTTCTGAGAAACACCCAGTAAATATGCTGCATTTTATTTTTCTTCTTTCACCCTTCAGGTAGGGCCACAGTCAGGTTTCTTTTATCTGCCATTCAGAAACTATAAAAGAAAGTTTTGTAGAGTTTCCAATCCCAGTCATACAAAAATGAAAACACTGGTGACATTTGCTTCCACATCTTGTAAAGTGATGCAGAAGTCATCAGCTCCCCCCAACAGGTTCAGATGTTTTGGATCACATGTTTTCTTTCCCAAGACCTTCATGTCTTGTTTTACTGTTATGACAAAACTGCCAGGCCTGAATTTCACTCATGTGTATTATTGCAAGCATCCAAGATATGGAAATGAATTGACAAAAAAAGTTTGAACCAGGGGAGATGTAGGAGAAAAGCAACATGCATAATAGCTGGGCCCATTCAATGAAGAGTTTGCTGCAAACTTGACTGGAAAGACCTAAATAGCACCTTAGGTTCATTCCTAAAAGTTGATGCTTAGCATGCTAACACATGCAAGACAATGTCAGATACTTCTTTCTCCATAGCTTTGTGTTATTAACTGGTTATTTCATTGCATTCATAAATGAGATGTTTAGAGAGGATTTTATGAAAGTCAAATAGGGTAAGCACCCAAAACTTCAGCTTCTTTTCACCAGCAATTCAGCAAACAGGTCAAACTATGGATAATAAAAAATGCATTCCTTCCATGGTGTAAAATATGCATCAAATGATCACATACATACTTGTCTCAGGTCGGCAGTTCACCGACAGTCTGAATGGCTATTTCTGAGTAATTGCAAAGCAGTTTATCAACAAGATGCCTCAAGTTCCACTTGGATTTTGATGTACTAGAGCAGAAGGAAAAAAAATTCCTGTTGGATGCCTAGAAATATCAGAACAATCTGAAGTGTTCACAGTAAGGCAGCCTGTTGCAGAACTGCAGGAATTTTTGCAGGAAGCTTGTTTGATGTTTGTTTTCCAAAACAAAGGGATATTGGCAACAAAGCATTGTTTAATCTGGTGGCTTGCCAGTGTATTCCACCACCACTCACTCAGCACAGTCTGCTCACCTTTAGAAAGCATCAGTGCATATATCACAGTCTCTTTAGTGGCTAGAAAGACAAGGCAATGTCATAAAACTAGAGACACCAGTCAAGAGATAAGTGGTTGAGGGAGTACTCCAACCCTTCATAAATCTCCCCGTGGTAGCCCAAACACATGAGCAAACAGATAGGCAGGAACTGCATTAAGAATCGCAACACAGAATGTTACATTCTCTCAATTGCAAGTAGTCAACAGAGATGTGTCTCCAAAATCAGCATTAGAGAGGAAAGGAAAAGTGGGCCAACCTATTCGAGTGATGATTGGAATTGGGGCTGGGGGCAGAATGTACAGTGCAATCATGGGCATATTTACTCAGAAGAAGTAAATATTTAAGGGCTGCACTCTCAGTTCTTCAATAACATCAGCATCAATAAAATGTGTGGAACTTCTGGACACTCTTTCTTTTGGATCTTAGAAGAGCACAAAGAATAAATTAAAAACCATCCAGCCTGTTTGATCTGGGCTGAAAGCCTCAACAGAAGTCCCAGAAATAGACAAGATTGTGGTGTTACTTCCTAGGCATCAGGAGAAGAAAGGCCACTGTGGGTTGGGATCAAGATCGGGAACTTTTTCAACACAGTCTTCGCCTCTTTCCGGCCACCCACCAAACCTTCCCCCTTCCCCCCGTTGATCCCCTGCTTCCCTGCCTGGACAACTAGGACTTTTGGCAGCCACGAGGCAGACCGGATCGGAAGAAGAAGGCTGGAATCGAGGCAGCCGGGAGAGTGAGCGGAGGCTCTGAGCCAGGCTCTGGAGAATAAATGCGCCTGTTAGCACGGATCTGTGAGAGGCAGCAACGTTGCTCCTCCCTACACCGTAAGATCTCCCAAAGTAGCTCTGCTTACACAAATACATTCGTCCGCCACCCGCATTTGCCCCGATCTCTCCTCCCCCAACACCCCCTCCCTTCCGCCGGTTTGGAAGGCGCTCGCACTTCCCAGCCCGCCCCACTCACCGTGCGCTCCGTCTCGACGCATCGGGCGCCTTCTGCCGCGCGCGGCTCCCCGGGGACCATGCTCCGAGGATCCGGGCCGCCAAGCGCCTCCCTCTGGGTACCGGCCCTTCCAGGGCATCGAATTCGCTCCCCGTGCCGGAGAGAGACGGACGCCTTGGCCAGGGGAGCGCGACGAGAGGCGCCTCGCCGGAGCAGCCGCGGAGAGACCCTCGACTCTTTCAGCCGGACAGAGATTTGCCTCGCCCCGGGTCGGGACGGACCCTCAGCGGGCAGGCGGGCAGCGCGCCCGCCAACGGATTTTCCCGCCGGGACTCGCCGCCGGCCGGGTCTCTCCCTCACCGCCGGCCCCGGCGGCTCCGCGGCGGCTCCGGCGCTCAGCCGGCCCCGGGGGCCATGGCCGGTTCTCCCGGGATCGACCACTATCTCGGGATCCGACCTTCACGTCGCCAGCATGGCCAGCAGGTGCCCGGCGCGCTCGGCGCCCTCCTGCGGGGAAAGGTCGGGTTAAAGCGGCTCAAGTCCGGAGTCCCCCATCCGTGCCAGCCCGCGCTCAGCCCGCAAGGAAGTCCGCCAAGCGGGCGCAGGAGGACTCGGACTCGTGACCGGCAGGACTCCAGTCCAGCGGCCTCTGGGAGGGAGGAAAGGACCGGCTCCATCCCAGTGCCTCGCTAGCGTGGTGTCAAATTCCAGACTCAGCTGTCACCTGATCCCCAGGGCGGGGCGGGGCGGCTTGGTCCCGACCAACAGAGAGATCCACACGGCAGGGTTGGGGCAACAGCCCCCCGGCATCCCCTTTTCCTGGGGCCAAAGGAGATTTAGAAGCAGACATCGCCGACTGATGCCACCTGTGTGCCAAGTGCTTGGGCTTCTGGTGTAGTCGAGCAATTTTCCGCTGAAAATGAGGGGAGCCCCTGGAAGCCCGCCAGAAGCAAGAATACCGAAGGTGCCATTGGCATGACTGGGCTTTGCTGAGCTAGAGGCCAGCACAGATCAGCCTCTACAAATGAAGGAACGTCTCCACGTTAATGACAGAGAAAAGCAAAGGCAGACTTGGAGAGACTGAAAGGAAGGACCTTTGTTTTCTAACAGTCCTTCTGGTCCTAATACTCATCTCACTAGGCCCTGCTGCACCAAAGAAGAACACGTGCAAGTAAGCAGAAGTCACGCATGTTGCTGGGCAATCACAACAGCAGAAATTATCTTTGTCCATTCATTGCCTTGGGCAACCCTAAAGGCATCAGTCCTGAATGTCTTATTGTCCAAAGAGGGGAGAGCGATTAGGAAGATTTTCACAAAGAGAGAGAGAACTGATAAAGGAATGGAACCAGTGGTAGCTGCTCTTTGCAAGAACTACTTGTTGGGGAAATATCAAGTAGCACGGGTTCACTGATGAAGACTCAGCAGTATTCCCAGACACGCAGTTTGGTAGGGCTGAACAAAATTCATAGGCCTGCATTTGATTGAAGACTCTTGAATATACAGTATGATATAGCACAGTGTTTCTCAAACATGGCAACTTTACATTTGAAAACACTGACAGCACAATTAAATCAGAAACTTTACTGCATTTTTGGTTGAAGTTACTTAATCGATTGACTTTGACAACTTGGAAATGCAGTCCATTTTTAACTCAGTTTAGTTGCATCATTTTTTCACCACCCATCCAGCAGTTCAATGAACTTCTGCCTTGAACTCTTTGGTCTTGAAGCTGAGGTTTTGTTCACTGTTGACATAACTGACATCTTTGTCTTGAGAAACACTGTTTGTCAGTGCTGACTACTAGACTGGCACTCAGAGTTTGCAGCAGTTGTTGCTCCTCTGAAAGTTCTGATAATCTTGCAGCTGGCATGACTCTTTATCCATATAATTATGGCTGTGGTTGCATTTAACAAAGTGACAGGTTAATGATGCTACTCTTCCTTCCTCTACGTTTCCTTGGCGGAATTATCTGTCCCACCCCCATTTCATTTCTGGCTAGCTTAATTTGCTCTCAGTTGCTCTCACCTCTACTTACTCCTTCCAAATGAGTGCTGTTCATAAAGAAATCAAAACTGGCATTACTTGATCAATTGCCAACCCAATTAGGGGAGGGCTTATTTAATAATGCTTTGCTTTGGTGATGTGCTGGATGCCAATTAGTGCCTTCCACTGCTGGATGGCAAATGAGTCTATGCTATGCTCCTGTACCTAGCCCTTCCCCTTCATCCGAGCCAGCTATATATAAAGCATTACTTACTCTTAGCCACATAAGAACTTATCCCTGAGCACATTTGCTTAAATGTATTAGGATTATCCTATATAACAGTTCCTTTTTATTAAAAGTATAGCCACTCTTCTTTAGCTCACACTTATATGATGTGAGTTCAGTATTATTATTCCAGGTAGGATAACTTGTTTAGAGAACAAGCATAAGTTTGAGCACCGTTAAAAATGTCACACTAAATAAGATTTCTGGTCTTATTCAGCAATAAGAAATGGACTTTTTCATAGAGTAAAGCACCAGGATCAGACATGTTTTTTCCCCATGATAATGGCAAAATTAAGCATAGGAACTATTTTTACTGATATCCTTTTAGTTACAATCCTATCTCGATCATAAAAATAATAGTTGCACAGTCCTTGTATATGTATATGTATGTATGTATATAAATATAAAAATATATATTTTATATATAAATATAAAAACACCCAAACATTTCCTTTGAACATTTGGTATCCCCCCAACTGTTTCAATTCAAGAGGACTATTTTAAGCAATTATAACTTGTGTTTGAATTTCCTTATTTGCATTTTCCGTCTCCATCTTTTCTTTGTTTTGAGTAATGTTTTCACTATCTTATATTTTAACCAATACACAGGGTTTTTTTAATGGTTTTGGAATTTTACAGATGAATTCTCCTGCTCTAAATGATATAATGCATAGACTAAAGATGATTGCTCAGGATGGAGCCCAGATGAGTGTGATATGAAACACATGAGTTAAACATCTTATTTTCCTAGACTTTAAAGTGAACTTTTGTTATCCTTTTATATATCTTTGTACTTTTACAGATTGGGCTACTGTTTTACCTCAAGATTTTTTTATCTCTATGGAACTGCCACTGTATAATCTGTTTTTGAATTAATGTGCTATAAGTCCTAAATGTTATGAATGGAGAGGTAGGAATAATTTATGCTCCCCTGTCATACTCCCTCCATGTTGTGGGCATCCTTTTCTGAATTTTTCCAAATTCATAGAAATCCCATTAACTCTGGGAAATCTTTAAATAACTTGTCTTGCTGCCACTATCAAACTCTTTTCTGATTTACTGTACTGTCCCTTATTTCTTTATATCTTTAAGATGACATAATTAAGTAGATTATGGGGAAAACATAGGATGGTATAGTCACTCTTAACATTTAAGCCAAGAAGCAAGTTAACTTTTAATAAATAACTTAAAATGTGTTAAAAACGGGTTACAACAAGTCTATAGTGTGTAAATAGTTGTCTTTCCTGGTAGTGATTACAGGTAGTCCTTCGGTTACAAAAGCACTTGGGAGTGGAATTTCTTTTGATAAGCAATGCAATCAAAAAGCTCGATGTCACATGACTGTGTCACTTAGTGACAGCAATCCACAGTCCCAGCTGCTCTTGTAACACCAGGACTGCATGTGTCATTAAGCACGAAGAGGAGGGAGTCCTAGACAAGTTGCCTGGTGGATGCGTAAGTGCCATAGAGTATTCCGCAGGAAGGCACTGTGGGACACAGGCGTGTATGCAGAGAGTGGAAGAGTGCCATGTGCTACAGTGTGCAGGCATGTGTACAGGTGCCAAGGGAGATGGGAATGCCATGGGGAGGTACTGCACAGTGCAGGCAAGCAAAGAAAGAAATACAGTGAGAGTGGGAGTAACTTTTGATTTCCTGGTGGCTGTCCCACTGACTTTGCTCGTGGGAAGCCAGCAGGACACGTCAGAAATCACAGTCACGTGACTTGCTGTATAGCTTGCTACAACAATTGCAAGCCATGTGCTGAGCAGGGATGCTGTAACTGCCACAGCTTTGCAGACTGGTTGTAGCATTCATTCATCGCCATTGTAACTTTGAACAGTCAAGGAATGAGTGGTGATAATTTGAGGATCACCTGTATATTCATAACCTTATGTGACAGATAGAGGCTTTCCTAGGCTGGAACTCTGAGCCTCCCTCAGTTTGTCCTTCCACCCATACCTCCCAAATCCCTCTCTCCTCAGTTCTTTCCTTCCTGAGAAATATAAATTGGAAATGTGATCTTCACTGTCGTATTTTGATTTGCAGCACCACCACCCAATCATCACACTCTCCGGCTAGAGATTGTAGCCTTCAAGATGCTTGGAATGCTTTTCAATTTCATAGCAGGAGGCTGGTTGTGTACACATTGCATTGCTTATATTAAATCGTGGATGATCTACTTTGGTGCAGATATCCAGAGAAAGCAACAGTAGCACTGTTGCATATATTTATAGTGCGAATTTAAGTAATTTTTTACATACAAGGAAAAATACCAAAACATATAGATCAGCTTTTCACAACTTGATACCCATTATGTGATGGATGTGATTCCCATAGGCCATTCTGTGAGGGGTTTATGGAACCTGAGTCAATAAATTGGATGGCACAAAGCTAGGGGAAGAACATATGGACCGGGACTCAAGCATTGATGTTTAATTTTTAGGGAAGACAAAGGGGTCTTTTCAAAATGCGTATCTGTTTTTTGGAAGGTTCTTTCAAAGCTATTCTAGTTTAATAAACAGAACTTTAAAAAAACTTTGATCGTGTATTGAGTTTAGAAGAGTAAAAACAAACAAATGTAGACAGATAAAATTAGATCCTTTAGACATCCTTTCATTGTACTAGAACTATCTTTTCCAGCTTAATTCTCTCTGGGAATTTTAAGTAAAAAGGGATTTGTAATCCAATACAGATCACTGAAATGGGTGCTGGTTAAAATTATTGTTCTTTTCTTAATTTCATTTATTTCACAGCTGAAGCCATTTGCAATAACTTCTCAAATCCCATTCAAGGATGCAAGTATTATTGCATTTTCCAGAAAAAAGATTGTTGACTCCCATGAAGTCATCAAATAAGTAAAATCAAGGAGATTGTTTGCAATCCACTATTTTGTGCACCTGTGGCAATTCTTTCACAAGTTATCTTTCAGTTGGGAGGACTATCGCTGTCTGGAGGGAGGGAAGGAGAGATAAAAGAAGTGGAACACTGAAATTAATGCAAAAACCATCTAGGTTATCTATTTGTCCTTCTTACAAACCAGTGTCCTCAACATAATCTCAAAGAAGACAGCTTGCATTTCTAATGAAGGCAGATTTTGGTAAAACAATTATTTCAACCATTTACTGCCTTAACATATTTCAGGGCAGCCTTCGCTAAGCCATTTCCCTCTGGAGGTGTTATACCCATAATTCTTAGAATTCTCATCCTTTGGTAGATATAGTAGCTAAACAATTTCAAAACTCTGCAGTCTGCATAACTGGAGTGTGCCAGATTGGATAAGACTATTCTAGGGCTTTTTTAGATGATTCTTTTTCGATGTCAAGAATTCACAAATTTTTTCTAGTTGTTTTACATAGAACTCTGTTGACCTTTTAAACTTGATTCACTTATGTTGTAGCGAAATAATATTATTGCAGAAATAAATTGCTTTTTCTTTTTTTGCTTTTAAAAAGTGCTTGTTCTTCCAGACAGCATGTCAATTGAAGTAGTAGGAAAGGTGTCCACATGCCAGAGGCATTTTTTGGTGAGTGCTAGTCATGTCATTGGTGACGAGCACCATTCTTCTCTTCACTTCCTTGTTTTTTTTTAAAAAAGCATATTTCCTTTTTAAATCTTTAAATAGGTTGAGTAAATCACAGCCTTATTAAACATGGTAACCACAAATGTGGTAAGTTCCATTAAGACTATTGCACTCCTCCTCCCATTCACTGTAGACTGCATTCTTCTGGAGTGTAAGAATGCTTTTAAATAAGCAAAAATCAATCAATAAGACAATCAATGCATCTAAAGAAAGGACTTTGAAATTCCTATTCAGAGTTCTCTTATGAGAGAATAAATACCACTACATCTTATGTAGAATTAAACTGTAAAAGCAGTATCTACAGGTTTTAGAGAACAGGCATTTACAGGTATTGATTCTTGTCACTACATGACATGCAATTTGTACAATAGCCTTGCCTGCTTTCTCATCAAATGTGTTTATACTGTACTAGAAAATCCTTACCAGTTCATCTGTCAGTACCTATTTATTATTTAAGGTGTGCGTATGCAAGTATGTCATCCACCAGATGATGGAATTGGATGGCACAATCCAAACTCATTTTTGTCCCCATGTAAAATTGGTCAGAAATTTAAATTATCTGAAATAAACATGAATATGTGAATACTTGTATGTATTCCTAGCCCTCTGCAAATATTACTTGTTTGTTTTAATGATTTAGGCTGGCAAGAGTATTGTCTGCAGTTCTGATGTTTCTAAAAACATTGATTGTGAAATAATGTTTCAAATCCAATCTCTGATTAATGAAAGATAATGCATTAAAGCATGGGGACTAGAGAAATGAATAAACCTTTTTTGAATTTATGAAAAAAATACAGTTGGAAGACTGACCAGCTTGCTTGCTTGCTTATTTATTTACTTATCTGCGTGTCTGGATATGTATGTAGGTGTCTGTATGTATATATGTATGTATGTTTGCGTGTGTGAGATTTCATAATTAATAAGGGGTTTTTTTTGTTCCTTATTTTTAATTATAACAGGCTGGCTAGATAAGTTTTACTCCCATAAAGTTATCACGTTTTACATTTTCATAGAAATTTATTACTTAACCTTTCAATTTATGAGAAATATATTTTTATTTTATGAAGAACATGAACAAAAATAAAGTAATATTTATTATTAATAAATATTGTAAATACATATTATTGCTACTTAATGAACAATTAAAGATTCAGCAAAGTAGCAAATGCCTTAGACTATACTCCAGTTATTTTCCCACGTCATGCCATATGACTTACTATATTGCCTATATGGCAAGCAAAAGCAAAAGAATTACTGAATTTTGCAAAAACAGTGCAGTGTTGTGGCAAAGGGCCTATCTGCAAATGAGGAATTGTGTGGTTCGAATTCTGCCTCTGCCACAAACTCATTTGATAACATTAGCAAGCAATTTTCATTCTTAACAAATGGGAGGCAGTTGTCCTGACAGACCTTTTAGTATTGTTGGAAGATGATAACTAGTTTGTGCCAATTACCTTAAATCAAGTTATAGATAAGTAGATATCAAGTTAACTTGTTGAGTTATTCTACTTACAGAGTTTTTCATAAAATAACATGTTTTTTTGTCTATTCTTACCAACAGAGTTTAATTTTTGTTAAGAAACAATGGATAGATTATGTTTTAAAAATTATTTTGTCTTTGTTATGCTAGTGCCTGCCATAAATTTAAAAAAGTGTTGATTCTTTTTTATTACAAATTCCCTCATTCATTTTATACAACTGTGCTTCTATAATCAAAATTTTGATCTATTGTAACAGTTGGCCTCATTGTGTCTTTCTCAGCCTGGTATCCTTCATAAATTTCCCCAAATCCCATTTAATCTTAGCTATTCATTCTACATCATTTTAGACTAAAAAAAAATTTCCCCTATTTTATGTTATTTTGGTTGTCAAAAATTGTCATGTTATACACAAACAGATAATCATCATAAAATTGAATAGATAGTAACACTCCAAAAACTTGCATTCAGTAATAGCAGAAGCTTTGCGACTTGACCTGATATATAAGTCACTTTATCCAAGACAAAAGACACATCTGTCTATTGAAGAACACAGAAGTCTATTATTTATCAATCATCTCTCTCTCTCTAATCTGTCAGCTATGCCATTTTCTCCTACCCCTTTGAGTCAATGGACTTTTTGTTGTTTTTCCAATTTTGAGCATTGGAGGCAAAAGAGTGGGAGCTTTCCTATGATTTAAACCCTGGAATTGACATGATAGTTATAGG
>JANHZU010008199.1:508523-519547 GCA_032468055.1 Acrochordus granulatus
CTGACCATTCTTTTTCATTTTTAGATGGATTGAAAAAGCCTTCCAGATAGAAGGCAAAACGTCTCCAATAACATCTTCTAATTAATGACCAGTTGCCTTTTTAAGGAACTTTGCAAATTTTTGCAATTTTTACTACTTATCATGCAAATATTCATAGATATTAAGCTGAGACATTGTGTATAGAGTGTACTCCATATTGGCTTGGAGAATCATATGAAGTGGTATGAAAAGCTGCTGTTCAATAATTTTATTAATGACCTCTTTAAAGGGACTAAGGAGGTGATTATTAAATAAGCAAATGACAAAAAACTAAGAGGAATGGATAGAACTTTAGAAGAGAAACAATAGCATGAAAAGATGAGCTGAAATGAAAAGGTTGAAATGTAGTAGAAGAAAAATGAAGTTATGGGGAAGAAAAAAGAGGAAGGCATAATTATAGGATGAGGGTGACCTGACTTGACATTAATACTTGTGAAAAGGATCTCAGTGTTCTAGCTGATAACAGACTGATAAGTTAACTGTGTAACGCAGCTGCTAAAAAGACAAATGCTATTTCAAGAAGTATTAACAGATATTTAGAGTCCAAATCACAGGAAGCAATTGTCCCACTCTATTCTACCTTGGTCAGTTCTGGGCAGCATATACTGACAAACTGCAGCAAGTTCAGAGAAAGACAGTCAAGAAGTTCAGGGAGTAGAAACCAAGTCTTATGAAGAACACTTAACAGAACTGGATATGTTGAGCCTGCAGAAGAGAAAAATGAGAGGAAATACAATAGCAGTCTTCTAACATCTCAAGAGGAGGAAGTAAACTTATTCTCTGTTGCCCCAGAAGACAGAACTAAAATAAATAGATTGAAACTATAGTGAAGTAGATTCAGGCTAGATATTAAGAGGAACGTTGAACCAGCCAGTTGTAAAATTCTCGATATTGCTGTTGAAAGATGTTAACATGCAGATAAGAAATGTAATTTTACACAAGGCACATACTATGAGGGGTGTTACAGACTGGAACACAGTTCTTCCTGACACTAAGTGCTCTTTCTTAGTTTTATTTTATCATTTATTGCTAGGAATACAATTAAGATGCTTGTAAAAGTCTATAATTTTGTGGAGAGTGTCAGTCCAAAAGAAATTTATTTAAAACTGTTCTCTTTATAGAAAATTATTCTGTCCTTGGTATTTACAACTGTCCTCTCTAGGACACTTACCACTTAGTTGAAAAGTGTTATGAAACTTTTTTATATATTAGTAGAAGTGACACTAGATATAATTGTGTCTGGATGGAGTTGCAATTTCCTATTGCTGTTTGTCTGTACAAACATTATTTAACCAATGTCTTCAAAGTCTTCCATGACAGCTCTGTTTTCAAATTATTTGCATCCCCTTTCTCTGTCACTAGTACCTTTTTGTCTAGTTTAGTGTGTTTAAGTCAGTCTTGACTGTCACTGACTACATGGATAAATCCATGCAGTTTTCTGGGCAACATTTTTGGAAGTGGTTCGCCACTGCCTTCTTCCTAGGGCTGAAAGACTGTGACTGATCCAAAGTCATCCAGCTGGCTTCATACCTATAGCAGGATTAGAACCCATAGTCTTCAGGCTATACCCTGATGTCTTTAAATCATTACACAAAACTATCTCTCCCTCTTGTCTTTTACTTTATTTTTATTTTTTTTTAAAAATAGTGATTGCTGTAGAAAAAAGTTTCTTAATCATTGTTAATTATAGATGTGGTAGATTACTATACGGAGAAGAGTATACTGTTTTCAGAAAAACAACAGAAAGAAGTACATTTTTTTCAAATATCTAGATAAACTCTAAAGCTAATCAGATCAAACTCTTTGTCCTATTAATCAACACTGATAATCAACAGATAAGCAGGAACCAGAACTATTCACTATAAAAAGCACCAGACAATAGCCTGCCAATTAAAGAAGAAATATTACCACCAATGGACATATCCGGCCCAATATTGCTCACAAGGCTGGTAAGACATAAACAACCAAAAAGTTATTTCCCCAGGTCAGAATATGACAGTCACTAGTTTAATAATGAAACATACACAGAATATTTCTTTGCTCAAAGGTTGTAAATTTGAAAAATGAGTTAATTTAGAGTTACTGATATTCATGTAATTGAACAACTACAGCAATGAAGTTAATTCCATTCAGTTGAGGAGAGATAGTATCATTTCCTAGCATCATCATTCTCCTTAAGCAGAGGTAGCATCACTGAGCAAAAATATCATCACTTCCAAGCAACTCTTTCCATTTCTAATTACTGAAATATAAATAATCATAATCATTACTTCCATTTGTGCATTAGGTGGTTTTGTTTCATTTTCCTCCCCAACCAGATAAGTACCTGTATGTGGCCCTTACTTAGTGACCATTTGTTTAGCAACTGTTCAAAGTTATAACAGTGCTAAATCAATAATACTTATATCTGGTCCACAAAGTTACAGCTTTGGTCATAGTTTAAAGTTCACCCCATGGTCATGTGATCAAAATTTGGTTATTTGGCAGCCTGCCCATGCTTACCACCACAGGGATGCTTCAATTCCCAGCAACTCTCTGCCATTTTAACCACCCTGCGCAGCAGCACTCCTCAAGCAGCGATGCTGGGACTGAAATAGAGGGCGGGGCATTTGGTAGCTTCTTCGCCAGCTGCCACCACTCCCAGGCTTCTAATTCAACCCCAGGGCCACCACTATCACTTCCAAGAAGTGCTGCCTCAAGCCCCACCCCACAGCCAGCTGCCACAGCCACAGCCATCCATACCGCCTTATACCACACTGAACTTTACCCCCTGCTACACTCAGCTGCCTTGACAAACACAGATGACCTTCGCTGTTTATTCCCACCTCTCGCACCATTGTCTAAATAGTGTGCACCATTCTCAAACTCTTAGGAAGATCTCAGAAGTTTTCTAAAGGCTTTCCAATGGTATGTGCAGTTTGGAAAATGGCAGGCCTAGCCTTCTCATGATTAGCCGCCAAGAGTCTTCAGATTTTGGCGGCATACAAATTTAATTAATACATAAAAAATAAATGCCTCAATGCCTCAAAAGGCCTCAGGAGTTTGAGGCAGCACTCGACAGTGGCAGTAGTACTGGGGCTGAAGTACAGCCCAGGGATGGAATAGCCAGCTGTGAAGGTCCCAGACCTCTACTTTGGGTAGTGCCACCACCAAGTCCCACTATGCAAGGCAGTGATGGGGGAGGGGAGAAAGGTGGGTAAGGGGGAAATGAAGTGGAGGCAAAGGAGAGAAACCGTTACCGTACTGAGGTTTGGTTCAGAGCTGGGAGAGACCAAGCTGGGAATGGCTTGGACTGGGATGGCTCCTTGCCTAACGACCAATAGGATTTGTTTAACTATGGCAAGAGGGACTGCCAAGAATGTCATCACTAAGTGATGCAGTCATGTAACATGATGCTTTATGGTTGCATTGCTTAACAAAGGAGATTCTGGCCTCAATTACCATCAGAACTCAAGGATTACCTATATTAGCAATGGTTGATGTGGAAAGCAAAAGGTTCCTTTCTAGTTTTGTCTGTTCCCAGATCTGCAGCAAGTTGTGAAGGGAGTAATGTTAGAGGCCCAGGTGAGGTGAGTTTCTTCTCTGTCCTCTCTCTTTCAATAAGGAAAGCTATCTCTCAGTCTAGCATTATATCGCACGACTCAATCTTGTTTTAGAGATTATTTTTCACTACCAGAGCTTGAAGCACAATTAACCAACAACAGTCTTAAACCTATATTACTTTCAACTTGCAGAAATATCATAAACTATAGCCATTTCCAAGCTTCTTCTGGCTAGTTGGCCAATGATACAAAGAGAATAATCCAAGTCTTTTAAAACAGAAGAAATACATTATTTTCTTTTAATTGTTTTAGCACTTCATGAGACTTGCCCCTCAGAAAAATATGCTACAGAGAATCTGCTGGAGAGGATTTATACAATGGAGAGATGAATCCACTTGCTTTCTGTTTAAAATTTCAACATGTTTTCCTTCATCAGGCAAAAGATCATGCATCCAGTCCAATCCCCTTTAGATTTGGGAATACAGACAGAAGAGCAGAAGCAGCCTCTCCTTATAAAAAGATAAAGTCTGAAGTTATCAACTAAGCAACACCCTTTCAATTAGGCTCACTTGTTAGGGTTAGGCAGCAAGTTATACTTGATTACTGTCTAGCAGGGCTGTGTATATTTCAAAAATTATTTGGAGGAAGTGCTTTGGTCCTCTAAATGATGTACCTCTATGATATCCATTAAATAGATGGATTTCTTTCAGGCTTCTGTGCTTTTAGCTGCAGCATCATTTCTTTCAGGCTCGCAAGGCAGCTTTAAAAGTTGATCTACTGATTTACTGAACTGCAGAGAGGGTGAACTCATGTGAAGTCCAAAGCTCTTATTCCAAGTAATTTTCAATGAGTGCACAGCCCTACTGGGCAGGCAAGAAGCCAGGGGCCATGTTGGAAGGCAGTAAATATTCTTATCCATCAGCATCCTGAAAAGAGATTTTCATAAGGCAGGAACTAACTTTAAAGAGATGGTGGTTCAGAACTTCTTTTAGCCACACTTACATATATTAAAGCTGTCCAAGGATAAATCTCCTACTCCTATTTTTCCAGAGACCCTTGCTGCAAATTTTTTATTTGGGCTCTTAACACAAACTCTTCTTTGTGATTTTTAGCTAAATCACTCATCAGTCACAACAATCTGCAGCTATAGCTTATGAGCAACTGATTCATTGCTACTGTAACACAAATGAGCACATTGCTTTTAAGTTCAAGTTGATAACATTCCAAAAAAGAGGAAAGTAAGTGTCTCCTTGAACTCACTATCTCCATCTGTAGAAAAAACATTGGAACTATATGTGAAGCAGTACTTTAGTTCATCTTCTCTCAAGAAGCTTCATCTGCATTTTCTTCTACATCTCAAAAGATAATCAGCTTAAACAACATCTTTTAGAATATCATTTTTCTCAAACTACAGGCATTTTAGAGCAAGTTTGGTAAAGAGTTATAACATGGACCAAAGCACTTTCCTACCTGAATCATTTTGCTGCTAATTATTAGCAAACTAACAAACAGACAAGGAAAGTAGCCAAGGATTTACTAACTTAATTTACAACTCTGTTCTGCTTTTGTTGCTTTAAGCTACTGTCAGTTATCATACTAAACTTCCCTGTTTTTGTTTTTCAGATGCAGCTTGCTGATATTTCAGCTTAAGAAAGTTTTTGTATAGGTTTTTTTATTTGCAAATGTGACTTCCTATAGACAATAGCCCTCTCCAATATAGTGCCCTCCAGATGAGATAAGACTATAACTTCCAGAGTCCCAACCAATAGAATCAAAAGCACAATTTAAGCAATAAAAATGTAGCACCAGACAAAAAGTATAAAGTATAGTTTCTTTAATTATTCATTTCCAAGGTGCTTATCAAATTTTGTTCAAAAACTATCATAATAATCTTGATTTATAGCTGCTTATCTGCCTCCCAACATGGCTGTCACACACAAATTGGCAATCTTTTTTATGAAAGAGAAGAGGGGACGGGAAGTTGTACCTGAGCCTATTGAACGTCCAACGGAGTCAGAGGAAAGAACCACTGAATCTGTAACACAAGAGTACAAGTTCATTTTTCCCTTGTCATATAAACTCATACTTGTTAATAAGAGGTTCCTATTTCCTCTTCCTCAAGTAAAATCAATCTATTGATTATATATGCAGCAGAGAAATTCTAATCACAATATTAATCTAGTTCCTGCAGTTGATAAAACTGGAATAGCCTAGAATTATAAACCTTCCTGAAAAGAGATAAGCAGTACCATAAGAAATAAATTTATTGATTAAATTTGTATGCCGCCAAAATCCGGAGACTCTTGGCGGCTATAAATTCCTATAACAACTTGTTGGCTCACAGCATAAAATCAGTGGGAGCATGTTTGCCATTGCCTTTGAGGAGCTATCAATAGTTAAAGTTGATTCCAGAAGTACTGCAGCTATTTTAGTTGTATACATGTTTATTTTATAACAGCTAGCACTGATTGCATTAAATTACTGTGTCACAGAATATATAAATATGTATAATGTCTAAACATGAAAATATAAAAGATATGATGCCTTTTCATTACATATGGTTAATAAAAATAACAATATATATTTGGAGGAGGAATGAATGGGATCCTTCTCCACAGCAAAAAGCTATAAACATCTCAAACACTGAAGAAACTTTTTTCTAATAAATATGTTAGAATTATTGTGTTTCCTAAGACCAATCATTAAAGGAAAAAATTGACCCATTGGTATTGTGAACTTCACCTCAGCGCTTGCCCACGTCCCTCTCTTGCTACACTCCTCCTCTTCCACTGCCACTGTCACCTCGCCTCTCGCTATGAAATTAATAATTTTAAAAATGAATAATTTTACTATAAAATTATTCATTTCTCTTATTATCCGACCATGCAATTCTTCACAATGGCTGTTATTTTCTCTCTCCTTTCTTATTTTCTACTCATTGTTTGATCATCCATTTCTACCAAGAGCTGTCCAAGAGATAACTGGGACTTTTCCACTTTTCCTCTTGATGCTCTAATGCCAGAAATGGCATTATTTCCTCTTAATGCTCTAAATGCAGATATGAGCTTACATTTCTATATCAGTAAATCTCTTTTAAAAATCATATTTTTCCAGGAAGCTTTTGGTACAGATTCAAGTTCCAATAGTTTTCAATAAAAAAGCCTAAACATACCTAACTGAAATATTATTGTTGCTGTTATTTTGAAAGCGTCTCAGTTCAACCACAATTCTAATTTCTCAAATTACTCAATAACAGAAAATGAAAAAATATGTTATGATTTCCTCTAGAGAAGTTATATTTATATTGTGCTTTTCCTCTATAGCTTTAGACTCCCATTTCCCCATTTAAATTTGATTATTTAATCTTAAAGAAATACTTAGAAATCTATAAGAGATGAAAAATCAGTTCCAACCTTGTTGTATCATCATTCCCCATGATCCCTCAACATCATTAACTTTCAGCTTAAACAAAGGCAAGTGCAAGTACATGATCTGAGGCCCTTTGTCAGCCACATAGACAGACAAAACCATGAAATCAATTCCATAGGATGTCTATAATTACTTTTATTTATGGCTATTAAAGCATAATCTTGCAAATTTGATTTTGCTATATCTCCTTATATTTCAGTGAATTAGGGAAGTATATATCAGAGTGACTTCGAAATGATACCTGGATGTTCTGGATTTTTAAAAAATGCTTTAGCCTCTGTGGCTTGACAATGAAGTCAGCATATCTTCAAGGTCATCTTCCTTCCTCTCTACAACTTGTTTGTTGTAAATAAATACTAAAAACAATCCTTTGCTGTATTTAGAGCAATTGCCTTTTGTATTTTTGGAAGGCAGCTATTATATCAGCTTTATCAGAAGATTCTACTTAGAGGTTCCATTCTTGCCACCTAATTAGAAAGGACATTCCTCCTGTTGTTGTTGTTTGCCTTCAAGTCATTGACTCCTGGTGACTGCCTAAACTAATACCTGCTAGTTTCTTGGCAAGATTTTGGAAGTGATTTGCCACTGCCTCCTTCCTAGGGCTGAGAGTGTGTGACTGGCCCAAGGTCAACCAGCTGGCTTTGTGACTAAGGCAGAACTAGAACTCATGTTCTCAGTTTCTTGTCTGATGCTTTAACCATCACATTTAATTGGCATTCATTTCTCCTAGTTCTCAGTGTATTCCTCAAGCAAGCAAACAATCTGCATGTTTTATTCAATGATTAATCAGAGAAAATATTGATAAGGATGGATGTCTCATGAGAAACTGGTACGATAAAAGTTGTTTAATCCCCTAATTATATGAAACTTACTATATTCTTATTCACAAATTTTAAATATATTGGCCAATATTTCAAGTTAAGTTTCCTAAAGAAGTTTATGAAAAAATCATGACGTGGAAGCTGTCCTTAACAATAGGACAAGGGAAGTGCATGCTTACATCTGCCCAATTCATGGCAATTTTTCCTACCCAGTCTTTCATATCACATCATGTGGATAGGTTTCCGGTTTGAAACAGTATAGAAAAATTGCACTTGTTGATGATCTTTGGCCTTTGGCAGAGCTGGGACAAGAGTAGTACAACCCTGGATTAACCATTAAACAAAATAAGCATGTGCTTAGGACACCAAGGAAGGAGGAATACCACACTCAACTTTAGTTGAGTTTTTAAAATTGTCCTTGTCTGCTGTGTTCCAATTTAACCTGCATTGTTAAAACATATTTTATTTGGCGTGGTGAGTAAAGTTTAAAAGTTTAGTTTGAAGGCACCATCAGATATTACATTTGTGTCTGTCTCTTTATGTGAGAGTTTCACTTCTGTTGAGGGACAACACTGTTGGGATATATTTAGGGCATCACTTGGCCTTAATCCATCCTGAGGGCAATGAATCTATCTTAGTTGTTCTTAATCTTTCAGTGGCTTTCAGTATCATTGATCATGATATCTTTCTGGCCTGACTTGCAAGGACTAAGAGTGGGAGGGATGATACAATGTAAAATTTCTGTTGTTGGTTCTAATCATTATCGGCTCGGGGGGGGAGATATTGCACCTAAATCTCTGGACTGAGAGGTATCATAGATCCTGATGCTCTCATTCTTCCTGTTTAACTTCCATATAAGGAATCTGCCAACATAGGATCAGATATCAACATACTGATGATTTTCAGTTGTATATCTCATCTTTGTCTGATGAAGTAATGCTGTCAGGGTTTATATTAGTGTCTGAAAGCTGTGAGAGTCCAGATGTTCAGGTTCTACTCTACCAAGACCAAGTGGCTCTGATTTCATAGACTTCTCATTCCTGGGGATTTTCTATCAGGATTCCATCATTCTGAATGTGACAGCACTACCCTAAGGAACTGAGTAGCAGTTGGGGGGGTGTCCTGGACTCATTGTTCTTGCAAGGAGCAGGGAGAAGCTGTGGACAGCAAGGCCTTTGGACAAATTCATCTTGTGTGCCAATTGGACTGATTTCTTCATCAGCCTTATTCCTGGTCATCTCTCATCTGAATTATTGTAATACATTCTGCATGAGGCTGCCTTTGAAGACAACTTGAAAATTCAGCTGATCTAGAATGCAGCAACCAAAGCAGTTATGGGCATGTCTTGATGTGCTGATATATCTGATGTATGAATTATACTGGTTAGGTTTCCAGCTGCAATTCAAGGTGCTGGTTGTCATCTATAACCCTTCATGGCACTGAGCCTTATTATTTGAACGATAATTTTTCTCCTATGATATCTGTCCATTTAAAGTGATCTGACAGTGTTAGCATGCTTTGGGGTCCATCAATCAGCTAAAGCTATTTAATGGGACACAGGGGGAATAGCTTCTCCTCAGAGATACAATCAGTCCCAACTGCCTCTCTTTTAAATCAGCCTTAAAAGCCTTTTTCTCAGGTATTGGGCTAAGGTATTATGTGGGCTCAGTGTGGTTTGATTTTGCTCTTACTGTGTTGGTTGTCTCTCTTGTCACACATCTTTTTTTATGATATTGACTGTTGATATGATTTTTATGTTTTTAATATATATGCCACCCAGAATTGTCCTGAGTGGGCAGCCTACAAATATGACAAACAGATAGATAAGGTAGCTCCTTACATGAATCAAAATATTTTAAAGAGGCTGACAGAAGAGGGTATAATTTTCCTTCTATGACCTTCCTTCAGTTAACTTATCTTGGCCTCAAAATTATTCCCTTGTAAGAAGTCATTTCCCATTTTCTTTTTACATTCAAAAGCAGAAAATAATTGTCTGCGCACAGAGAAATACATTGTTTAGAACCGTATGTACAAACTGTATCTATATTTTGAACTGAGTTCTGAGAAATCACAAAACAAACCACAGGTCCCACAGGAATAATATATGTTTAATACAAGTTTGATGCAGTTCTTGCTTTACATACCACAGGAAAGTATTCTCCAGAATCCAAACCAAACATAGTGAGGCCCTGACATTTATCTGGCAGCTCCTTTTCTTTAAAACACTGCAGACCTTGAATACCATTTCAAAGAACTCTTCTTTCAAAACTGAAACATTAAAAAACAACTCTAGTTTTTAGTGAATGTTTAATGGAGGCAAATCCCAATTGGATGTGGCTTGCAATCAAAATATATACATTGAATGAATAAATAATAAATAAATATAACTTCCAGCTTCTGAGTACCAGAGGAAAATAAAAAGGTCAATACCAGATATGTATAGTGCTCCTGCAGGGCATATATGAATAAATAAAGTGTGCTGTTTGTGGACATTTCAATTTTCAATGGCATTTAGAGACTTCACACATTTATATTACTATGGGTTTTTTTTTACTCTTTAAATTCTTTGTGACCCCCAGCTATTTATTTTGATGTAAGTTTCAGTGGAGAGCCAATTTGGTACAGTGGTTAAGGCATCAGGTTTGAAAGTGGGAGTCCACAAGTTCTAAACCTGCCTTAGGCACGACAGTTGGGTGACCTTCCTCCCTTTCTCTAGGAAGGATGCAGTAGCAAAACACTTCTAAAAAGCTTGCCAAGAGAAATGCAAAGACTTGTTTAGGCAGTCTCCAAAAATTGGATACAATTGAATTGGGGAAAAAAAGTTTCTGTAAGAGAAATTTTGTGCTGGAGGCAGAATGTACCAGCTGAGGTTTGTGTATACATCTCTAGATCTAGCTCTCTAGATGGATCAAAATGTTTTTGATGATTTTATCTATCATATCATATCTCACCCCAAAATAGACTCCCAAGCACTTTATATTCCCACCATCTATAATATTTGCCTCATAGTTTATTCAATCGGCATCACTAATCTTACTTTTTCTTCTCTTTTATTTTGACTTTATTAAAAAAAAGAGGATTGTGAATCCTTTGGCATCCAACTACAAAGAGAAGCATAAGGAAGATATTTGGGGCCTTGATAGGTATCCAGCTTAGTAGTTTTCACATCAGTTTTCTTCAGGTACTATATTCA
>JANHZU010008199.1:538720-549186 GCA_032468055.1 Acrochordus granulatus
GAAATCCCAACAAATATGTTGAGGAAGAGAAAGGACTATCTATTTTAACAGAGGTTTTAAAGAAGAATAACATAATGTTCAGATGGGAGAGAGTTGAAGGAGTGATTTTTAATTACCAACACCAAAGATTTAAATTAAATTCTGGAGAGAAAGCAGCAGAACTTTTGGCCAGATATAAACATGAATTACAGCAAGTTCCAAAGGAACAGAGAGTGACAATCCAAAAACAAACAATCCAAGATGAGCAGGCTATGAGGATGGGAACCACAGCTTCAGATTTGGACATTACTACTGGTTCTAAAAATGGAAAGTAGATATCTTACTTGGAATATTAATGGGGCTAATTTACCCCAAAAAAGGAAAAAAATAACTATTTACGTAAATTAAACTAAGAAGTTATTTATTTGCAAGAGACTCATATAAATAGAAAGGATATTTAATATTTGGAAAATAATTTTTGGGGAGTTTTTACATCAGCCCACCAAAAAAACATTAATGGAGTGGTACTTTATATTAAACCATATTTACAACCTCAATTATTGCTGTCAAATGACCAAGGAAGATATGTGGCTGTCCAAATAGAATCTCAAGGAGTGAAATCAATTGTTATACTGGTATGTTATCCCCATTAAGAAAAAGCTAATTTTTTAACATTTGTGGCTCAAATTTCTGCTTTTTCATATCAAGCATGCTGGGAGACTGGAATGGTATAGTATTTCCACAATTTGATAAATCTGCCAGTAACACTATAAAGGTGATTCAAGGCAAATTGCCAAAGTCATTTTTTTTATATGACAGAGAATTTCAGCTTGATAGATGATTGGAGATTTAATAATGGATCAACAAAGGGCTATATTATTTTTCAGATAGGCATTAATCTTTTTCAAGGATCAATATGATTTGGATTACAAAGAATTTATTAGAAATTTTTTCAAAACCAGATGTCTTATCTAAAACTTTCTCAGATCATAACCCAGTTATATTGTTTTTTAAATTTAAACCATGTTTTTGAGATGGAGATTAAAAGAATGTACTTTACAGAAAGAACAAGTGTTTAAGAAGATTTTAAAGGAATTTTTTTATAACAATTTGCATAAAGAAACAGATTTAAATATAGTTTGGGATGCAAGTAAAGCAGTAATAAGGAGATATTTTATACAGTATAACCTGGACATAAAAAAGAAAATAAGGGACAAAATGTAAAATATTTTAAACACAATCAAAGGAAATGAAGAAGAATCTAAAAAATTGCTGATGGATGTGGACCTGCTTAATCAGATTAAACTACCACAGCAACGGGTGTCTATGTTAATATTAATGAACTGAAAGGAAATTCACAAAGCAGAAATATTTTCAGCATGCAAATTAAACCTGGGAGATGATTAGCTTATGGACTGAGGATGCAAATGGGAAAAAATATGTTACAAAACTTCAAGAGGGGGAGATTATTTTAACAAAAAACACAAGATTCCAAAAAGCTTTTTTGGAATTATTATTCTAATCTTTGTAAAGGTAGCAGTGTTTCAGAAGAAGAGATAGATTCTTACCTAAAAAATCAAAAATTGCCTAAACTGAAATATAATTATCTATGATATAAAAGTTTTGAAGACCAATTATTGCTACCTGTGAAAGATTTGATGAACTCAATTATGCAGGGTACACTATGCCAGACTCTTGGAAGGAAGCTAATATTGCACTCCTGCCTAAGGAAGGACATGATATGGCATCAGCTAAGAATTACAGGCTGATATCACTCCTCAACAACAATTAAAAAAAATTACAACAATTTTGGCTGATAGATTGAAGAAAGTGTTAAAGGACTGTATGTCTGAAAACCAGTGTGATTCTCTGCTATATAGTAAGGCAAAAAACCAAAGATAAGATTTAAACTGTTGCAAGAAGCTAAAGAAAGAGGTGGGTTGGGATTACCTGATTTTAGACTGTATGATGATGCTTGCTGTCTGGTATGGTTGAAAGACTGGATTACTTTAAAAAACACAAGGCTCTTGGAACTCGAAGATCATGACTTGGGTATAAAAAGTTTAAAATTAATCTTATTAAATTAAATTGATCATTATTTAAATATCATTTTGTTAGGTATGCCCTTAACCGAGTGTGGAATAGATATGAAGGAATTTTGCTGCTGAAGATTGCATTGTGGCTTTCTCCACATGAAGCTTTTTCAGGAGGGAAATGATTAAAAAAACTAAGTGGATGACGTATGCAGATATTTTAACTTTTGTTGATGGAGAACCTAAATTAAAATTAAGAGAAGAAATTGTAAGTAAAAGTTTCACATGTCAAATTTTTGAAAGGTTTAAGTCGGATAAAAAAAGTAACATCTTTACTCAAGAAAAACTGGGATTGGAACAAATTTTATATACTGGAGATGATTGTTTAATTGTAAAAATATACAAAATGTGCTGAAATCGAATCTTGAAGATGAATATGTCAAGGAGTGTATGATTAAAGGGGCCAAAAACTTTGGCTATAATGTTACTCTAGAACAATGGGAACATGTGTGGTCCACTGGAGTAAAATTTACTTTGAATTATGGTCTTAAAGATAACTTTTACAAAATGATGTATAGGTGGTATCTATCTCTTAACCAATTATCCCAGATATAAAATGGATCATCGAACAAATATTGGAAATGTGCTCAATTTGCAGATGCATTTTATCATATGTGGTAGACATGTAAATAAGTTAAAAATTATTGGTCAAATGCAATAACATTATGCAAAAGATTTTTAAATGTAACATACTAACAAAATCTGAAGTTTTTCTTTTAGGTATAATGGATAAACATTTTGAGAAACGATAGGGGGAGTTGTTTTTATATAGCATCTGCAGCAAGATTGCGATTGCACAAGAGGCAGAATGTGGAAGGAAGATTTTATATAGCATCTGCAGCAAGATTGCACAAGAGGCAGAATGTAGAAGAAAGAGAGAGTTCCTATGGTGGATGACTTACTGATTTGGCTGAGATGGCAAAACTGACAACCCTTTTGAAGGATAATAACTCAAAGAAGTTTTGGGATGTTTGGAAGTTGTTCCAGGACTTTCTACTGAAAAAAAATTATCAAAGAAATTTTTGTTGATCGGCTAGATGGCTAAGAAGTTAAATTTGAAATTATAAGAAATATTTGTAAAATGTGATTGGAAATAAATAAGATATTGAAATGTTAATCAGTAGGTTGATAAAATGGGAATGTGTAATAGGAATAAAAACTGAAGAAAAGTGTATAACAACAGATATGTAGTTTATAATTTAATAGAATAGCCTATTAATGTATATTATGTTTAAAAATGAATTGCAATATAATTCTATATATACTATATAATATACAGTTAACTTACTACTTAAATTAGAATGTAAGAAGGGAATACCTGTGTTGTGGAAAGATATTCATGCAGTTAGGTTGGGAACGTTATCTGAGTGAGGATCCCACTCTTTTTTTCTTTTTCCCTTTCCCCTTTCCTTCTCTCCCCTTTTTCTTCTTCTTCTCTTTCTGTGTTGTATTGTCAATATTGTTTTATTTGCTGTTACGTGCTGTTTCACCATGTATTTTATGTTGTATTTTGTTATATTTTTTGTTTTTCTGTTGTTGAAAATTATTTTTTTAAAAAGTTAGTAGAAATGACTCGCTGAGAATACTGTAATATAATTTCCAAAAGGTCATGTTATTAATATGAAGTTAATACAGTATATTTTTAAAAATAAATGAACATCAAAGAGGCAAGTTATTTCTAAAGGTTTCCCCTGCCAGTTGTAGCCTGGGACAATGCTCATCTCAATTTCCTAGCTGAAGAGCCAGTGGTGTCTGAAAACACTTCCGTGATCATGTGGCCGGCATGATTATACACTGAAGAGCACAGATGCTGTTACTTTCCTACTAATGGTGGCACCTATTTATCTAATTGCATTTTTACATGCTTTCAAACTACTAGGTTGGCAGGAGCTGGGCAGACAACAGGAGCTCACACCATTATGCGGTGGCTTTTGGATCTCAAACTTGAGCCACTGACCTCCCAACCGACAAGCCCAGTGCCTTAACAATTGGGCCATCAGTGCCCCAAGATATTTCTAGCAAGACAGATATGAAATTACAGTATTTGAACATGCTGCTCTAGGAATTCAGTATTTACAATTTTTGACATTTTGTCCCTGTGATATTTTATAAGAAACAAAAGACTTTAGTAATGGCTGGGATCCAAAGAAGCCACCGAGAGTCGTTTTGAATTCAGCAGCATATAAATTTAATAAATAAATAAATTTCTAGAGTAGGTAAAAGGCAATTTTGATGATATGAAAGAATCAAAGGGAACCCCCATTTCTTCCAGTTTACTTTCCTCAGAATATAGTCCTTTATATCATATCCCATCATACCATTCCAGAGGATGTCTTCAACACGAAGAGTGACTTTTGGGGGATGAAAGAGACTACAGTAAAAATGTCACAATGCATGAAATAAATTCCAATTACGTATCTCTTGTTCCAGTTGGTATATTCTACAAGTTTTTAGTTGCTTCTGGAGCAAGAATCAGTCTCTTGCACATTTTCAATTTTAGTAAAAGTAATCAGTTCTATTGCTGCAACATACATGCTGAGGATGTTATGCCAATTGTGTATATATAACTGATGTTACAATGAGCTCACAGCAGACAATTGTTTAAGTAACTGTCACCAATCCAAACACTTCAAAGAAATCTGCTAATCCAAAGGGATTGGCAAAAGCCTTCAAATCAACAGTTTTTAAACCCATTTCCAAGTAAAATATTGCAATTCAAAGGGCAGGAAGGAATGATTTTAAAAGGCAAACAATCCATTGTAAGAGATATAGCATTAAATTTATGCCTTCTTTAAACCATCACATTAAAGTGATAGCCTCTGAAATACTTCATTTTGGAAATGTTCCTTATAATTTTTAAAAATAGTTGTTTGTATGAATTAAATAAAATTGAAAATGATATATAACCATGTTATGCTGGACTATTAAAGGCACTAGATTTTCTTGTCACTTCAATGGATGCCCAATTGAATCAACTGTTATGTGCTGTCAAGATACAATTGATCATTACTTAATGCATTCTAGAATAAGGGGTGCCCAACTAAATTATCTACGTATTTCAAAAGTCTCATATTAAGAATCAATTCTTTATGTTTACGATTTGTTTTTCAGTTTCTTTGGCTAAATTAAGCTGAATGAGATACTTTTTAAATTGAAATAAATATTCCCAATGTTTTGACTTAAAAAGCTTAGTACTTTATGTCCCTATATTGTGAGGCGGGATTCACCTCATGAGAATAATTTTTCAGAAAATGTGACATAGGTATTTTGTCTTTTAATAAAACTTTTATATGTTGATTTCTTGACCTTTTCTTACCAGTTCAGGAATATGCATTTTTTCCCATCAATGGTTATTATTTCTTTTAGGAGTTCTAGCTGATTCTTCCTTGGAAATTTATCTCTTTTTTGCTATTGACTATTGCTTTCATAATATCTCACACTGTTGGGCAAATGTCTAAAGTAGAACTAATTAAGAAAACCTATTTCTTCCTGAATTTTACTTTTATTATTATTTTGTCATAGATCTAAAATTGAAGTTCAGGGATATCTGAACTGGCCAGGTTCAACTAACTGCAGGTAAGGATAATATACTTTCCATTTTATCTGCCTGTGTTATATTTGTAGCATAAACCCCAATAATAAATACAGAAAATAAATCAAATACTATAAATATTGTAAGAAAACAATCAGCCTTTAAGAAAAAGTTTACACTGCAAAAGATTTTATAATTATACCTACTGACACTGTGGAAGTAGCATCAAAAAAGTTAAATTAAGTTTATTATCAATTGATCCATAAGTGGCATGACTTCACTGTACAAAGTCAGTGAACAGATAAATTATGTAATTAGCATAACTATAAACCAGCAGAAATTTAAGACATTGTTTAATGAGAGATAGAGTGTTCTTGAGTGTCAAGTCTGTCTCCTTATTATGTCAAATTTTGATAGAAATGTACCCTTCCCAGAGATTAACAATGGTCTGTTTCCCTAATTTCCGTTTGCAGGTGAACTTCTACCTTGGGACTCTATCCTCATGGTATCCTATCATTGCCACTGTAAACTTCCTTTGAGAGGTCCTGGAGAACCTCTAACTTGAAGTTGTATGCGTAAAACAGTTTAAATAGACAGCCCCCAAGTTTTCCTGAATATATATCAAAACCCAAATCTATGCATTTGTGGAGGGTTTCAGGGCAGGTCTCTTGTACAACTTATGGTACATTACTTTTATATTTTAGCTCTCTAACACTGTGCAAGCCTTGATATGTTTTCTCTTCTCTTTGTATCTCCTGGACTTTTCTGGGACGTGCACCTTTAATTGCCAGGTATTCAGTGCTCTGTGAGCTCTTTGAAAATTGTCCAATGAAACTTCCAGATTTGGAAAGATCTCCCTAAGCAATTGTTTTACAGTAGGAATAATTTACCTCTAGCAATTAGCAACCGCAGGTGTCAGGCACCACTCTATCATTTCATATGATGTTGGGGGCACAAAATTATGTTCAAAACACTATTACAATAACGTGAGAACATAAAGCTCTTCTGAATTTTGGCCAATTTAAATTTATTAAAAGAAATTTCTGTAGTTGGAAAACTTAAATCACAGTTACTAGATCTTTTATCTATTTTTGCTGCTTTAATCCCAGCATTTTATCTGTAACACCCGTGTGGCTATAGCATATAACTTATTCTAACAAGCGCATGGTTTGTTGCAGATTTTCCAGTCCTCCAGAGTCTATCAAATATTTTTGACAGGGAAAACATGCAAAACAAAGCAACCAAAATAACAAAAGAGCTAATTTTTACAATAATTCCAAACAACTTATGTACTTTTGATAATTTCAGAAGCATAGATTAATATTTTAAACTTCTTTAAGATTACTTTTATATTTAATGTTCAAACATTTATTATATAGATTGCAAAAATTGTTTATTTGTGGTTAAACAACCTAATTATAGTAATAAAATATTTTATTGTCGGGAGCTAAAGCAGGGAAAGGGGATGTACTCAGATCTTTTAAAAAGTCCCCAAAGACTTTAAGGAAGATTAGAATTAGATATCTGAACATTTTAGAATGCAGGATTGTCCAGAATGCACAAACATATTTGAAACACATTGCTAAATCACTTCCTTTTGGCAGAAAAACTAAACAAGCGCATAGTTGTTTCAAATCATGAATCTTCCATCCTTGGTTTGTTTAGCATATTTTCCAAACCAGCATCTCTAGTTTGTTTCTCAATTAACAAGCCATAATAAAACCAGATAAATAAAAAGTTATTTCTTATCATGATCAAAGTCTTCGAAAAAAAATTTCAAGAATTTTAATTTGGGTTACTTTTCAATAAGGCTTACTGCTGCAGATATGGAAACAAAACCAGGATTTACCACTAGCAACCAAGCAAGTCGGACCATTTTCTTATGCATCTACTTTCTGTTTCCATGGAAATGGAAAGACACAGAGAAAATGATAAGGACTATACCCAGTTTTTTCCTGTCTCAGACTACCTTTGCTGTATAATCATGTGGGGGAGGGGAGCCACTGAAAGGAACAAGAAGGAATGAGTACAAATACGGTATCATATTTCAGCAGAAAACTGGCACAGGCTACAAAAACAGCTACTGAGTAATTTCCACAATTACTTAAAGAAGGGATTCTCAAACCGTGGGTTGTAACCCTCCAACAAATGTGTGGCAGGTTGCACTTACTCTAATGGCCCTGGAATGCTTGGGTCATGAGAATGATTCAGACACGGACCCTCTTGCTCGACAACCCTTGTGCTCATAGCTCCTGCAATAGACCCCGTCCGCCAGGAATATAAT
The DNA here is from genome assembly GCA_032468055.1 of Acrochordus granulatus. Classification (NCBI taxonomy): domain Eukaryota; kingdom Metazoa; phylum Chordata; class Lepidosauria; order Squamata; family Acrochordidae; genus Acrochordus; species Acrochordus granulatus. The sequence continues at coordinate 546,609 of JANHZU010008199.1, forward strand.
TGAAGAATGACGGATAAGGGGAAGGTGAGACGAGGCAAAATATCTCAGTCCTGGACAAATCACTTTGGGCAGTCTTCAGGAGCAAGTGGGAGCTGTGACCATGAATACAAAGCTCTCTGAAGGACAACCCCAGCCCTGGGACAAGTTCCGACAGGTATCCAGTTCGATTTGTGAAAGTGCTGGATCGCTGCCATAAGACACCCCAACTTCTCCAGCATCAGCCAACACCTGTCTTGTCCAGGTAGCACAGAAATTTTGTCTGAGAGCATGCTTAACATGAGGAAAGTCACACAAATTCATTTTTTATGTTAGGAAATTGTGGCAACATAAAGTTTGAGGATCCTACACTTAATGATTTAGATCTATTTGCCAGCAAATAGAAGGTATGAAGAAGAATTCAAGGAACCTCTATAACAGAAGCTAACAGAAAACAGATATTACAGTTTAATTACATAAATCATCGACTGCTACTGGTAGAACTTAGAGATCATGTATGAAGAGTCCCAAATCCAGTTTCCAGCTCTTTATTAATAGTTTTTTAATAGTTTTCAGATGGTGGAATTGAAAAAGTTTACTGTCTTAGGCCATGAAAACCTGTTGTCAAATCAACTCATAAACACACTAATGACATGGTTCTAAATACTTTATGACATTTTTATAGGCTAATAACAAATATTCAAATATTTTTTCTAATTTCTTTAGAAGAAAATTTTCTCTTATAAACTTATGTTATGACATCCAATTTCAATAACCATTAAGACACATATTTAAATTTTATACACACAAAGCATATTTTTTGTTTGATGTGTTAGATGTTCATCATAACCAATTAACTCTTTGCCATTTAATATCCAGGATGCTCCTTCTGTTTATTCTTCATTAGCTGCTTATTTAAAAATCTGAAAGGAGGATGTTAACCAAACAATCTGAAAAAAGGAGACATACTTCTTCCCTTCAGTTTTACCTGTCACCCAATGACAAGAGGCATCTGCATTACACAGGTTTTAATGTTTGCTGTTTAGAAAAAGGAATGGTAGATGGGAAGAAAAAAACAACAGGTTTTAATTTATGCTGTTTAACTTCCCTATAAGTAGATTGACAATGGAGGAGAATAACACAGAACGAAGCAAAATGAAGTGGGTCAGAAATTGCTTCTGGTCCTTATACTAGCTGCCTACATTCCCTACTCAACCACTTCTCATGTAGAAGCAGCTCCTATATGGAATTCTGTGAAAACATGTGAAAGTTCATGACCTTTGAACACATAATACAGTCAATTAGTTTCTATACCTATTACTATAGATTAGGACCAAGAGCCTTCACCATATATCTTCATCAGGGGTAGTTATTATACAGCTATGCAGATCTGTATAGTACTGCATATCTAAAAAAGAGAATCAGTCATTGAAGCCACACTTCCCAAAGGGACATCAGAAAAAGAATGGATTTAATGCTGTGTCAAATTGCAAAAATATAAGGCGAAGGAATAGAATTCTAATAAATCAACAAAGAATCATGTAGAACTTCTTTTTTTCATCAAGTTTATCCCACAAACCTTTATGCAATAATGTCCATTAGACACATAAAGGGTTCCATAAATTGATAAATATACTAGATATATTCTCTGTTTTTTGTAATATCTCACATTAACAAACATTCTGGTTGGTTCTAATAATGTTATTTACCCAATCATACATGTTGAATAGACAAGAGCATGGTCAAATACAAAGAAAATAACACATAAGATATGTTCTACCAAAATGAAAGTTAAGTATACAATCCAGTGTCTTTCAAGATAAACTAGAAAAAATCGAACAAAGGATGCTATTTAGTTTATATATGTCATAAACTCAGACTTTAACAACAAACCAACACTGTAACAGAACATCTTATGACCATATGATCATTAAGATCACATACAAAATACTTATTAGTTATACCAGTTGTAATACATCGTTTTATTTTTTAGCAGGCTTTACTGGAAGGTATCAATTTAGGCTGTGCCCACTTACCTAGGAATAAATCTCACCAAATTACATGAGACTGACTTCTAAAAAGTATGTGTCAGATCAGGGTTGTTACATTTCAGTAAACTTCTATTTCTTTTCATTATACTTTTCTATTTTATTTTTTAATTCTCCAGAAGTAATTGGCATACTGTTATTTAAACAACTCTTATCATAATGCAAAAGTATTATCTTAATAATTAAAATGGAATGTACAAGAGAATTATATAATAGGATGCTCAAGATCTACATCCTTTACAAAAAAAACAGACTATTTCAATATTAACATCTAGGAAAAGCATCTGATGCTGCCACAAATGTGTTGATAGATGAAAGCCAGTAAACCATCTCAATTTGTTATACTCTTTGGTCAGGCAAAGCATTACCTATATTAAATTCAGCGAAACATAAAAAAACTAACATAAATCACTTCAACATGGAATTTATTAATCCATCTTCTCAAAATAAAATACAGTGGTGCCTCACAAGACGAGAAACTCACAGGGCGAGAAACTCGCAGGACGAGCAAAAAATTTAATCAAAAAATATTCCGCTAGACGAGCCGCGACTCA
>JANHZU010008199.1:583548-596446 GCA_032468055.1 Acrochordus granulatus
TGTCTGCAACAATGGAGTAAAGCACGAGGTAAGAGTCAGCAGAACTCTCACGCAGAGTTGCCTGAATGGGAAATACAGAGCGCACTTACTGATGACATGCAAGGTTTGGCACGAAGTTTCCTTGTCTTGTGAGTCGCGGCTCGTCTAGCAGAATATTTTTTGATTACATTTTTTGCTCATCCTGCGAGTTTCTCTTCTTGTGAGGTACCACTGCATCTTATACCATTAGTTTAGTTATATGTTATTATATGTTCAAGTGTCTGTATTAAAAATGTCCTCAAATAATATCTTATGACAATAATGGATCAATTTTGTTTAAAGACAAATTATACTATCAATTACTATAAATGAAAAAAATCTAATAATGAAAGACAACACATATTTTACTGTGTATATATGCCATCTCTACCACAGTGGCTCAAATATTTCAGCCATATAGATATTACATGTACATATTTAAATTTTCTGGGGTCAACATAGGAAGTTCAATGATGCTTAGAACTCAAATGAAGCTTGAATCAATGCAAAGACAAGCTTAACATCCATTAACAGATAGGGAAGCTATTATGTCTCCTTATTCCCCTTTTACCTTATCATAAAGTGTGCCATTAACATCTGCACCATAGATGGGAGCATTAAAAGTGAGATTCTTCCAGTACTTGCGTTCAAGATCTTCAAAATCTGTATATCGAGGAGTACAGTACCTAAGGAGTAGAAGTTCAATGTCTTAATATAACTTGTCCAATCACTTTCCTTTATATACTGACAAATGTCATGAATTATCACAGGGCCAATTTAAAAAAAACATTACTATAAATAAGTGTCTTGGAAGTTAGAATTTAAGAAAGTGATAATGTACAAATATCCTCAATGAAAGAGGTAAGGAGTCAACTTCTCTATCATTTAAAATTTTCAACAGAATTAACTATGAGTTCAGCTAAATGATGCTCAAAGGCTGAAAATGTTCACATAGAAAGATGCTACCACTTCTGCCAATTTTATTTTAGTATAATTTCATTCTCTTAGTTCTAGTAAATACAGATAACAGAAAGATATATCAGGTCAGCAGTATCTTATAGAAACTTATGTAAGAAACTGGATTTTGATCTAGAAACTACAACACACATGTGGAATTTCTCAAGGATGACCCTTTAAAATATTTGCTGTTCAAATAGGCTCCATTTCATTGGAGCCACAAAAGTAACATACAGAAGCAAGTATTTTCAATAAACTATATTCTAGTTTGGAAGAGACTTATGTCAGATACTAAGAACAGGGACTTTCTTAAATTAAGGTTCTTTTAGATTTGAACTATTACAAAGTTATATTCCATTGTAAAAGCTGTCCCAGCACACATTGTATAAATATATATATTCTTCAGTATGAGCAACTCACTCATTCACTGCTAATGGAATCAAAATGATGCAAAGGGAGCAACCCCTGTGGCTGAGCAGTTAAGTAATGCTAGCCATGAAATGCGGAAGCCCAGGGATCAAAGCTAAGGTGCACGGATGAGCAGTAATAACTATGAAACAGCTGTCTGTGTCTGCTTCCCCTTTGCATCATAACTTTCTGATAAATACATATACTTAAAATCTTTCAGCTTTGTATAATTTTTTCTTACTTGTCGCTATTTGCTATCCTCCTAAATTCTCGGACTGACATAGCTTTCTTCTGAATGTTATACTGCGTGAAGAGGCCTGACTGGCCAGTAACCACTTGCTGAATAGGAGCAGGGATGACCAAATCATCAATATCATCATACCACCTGCGTGGTTTCCATTCCTTAGGAGGAACTATCTGGATAATCCAAATTAATAAAAACAATAAGCATTAAAAAAACCTGGGAAATAAGTAAAACCTTGCAAACCTAGGTAGAATGAAGTGTTCATTCATAATACATTATGATACATAAATAAATGTGCCATTAGGTTATAATAAAGGAAAGATAAAAAATTCAAATTAGTGGTAAATCATAAGAATGAAAACAGGAAATATTTCTTTCAGGGGATTATATTATAGGCAGAAAGCCTTCATTGTAATTTTTATATGAGTAATTAATGGGAAAAATCACCACAAGAACAGAACTTTCAAATGCTAGGTCTATAATACTTACAACAGACTGGCTCTTCAGCTGAACATGGTAGCAAGGTGATGCCTCAGCATCATTTAATAGTAATCCACATGCAACATTATTAACCTTCTTGACTACAAGTTGGCATTTTATAAAATTTTAAAAATTAAACACAAGGTAAATTAATATTCATAATCAAGAAATCTACTTCAAAATATTATCATGCATCTGGATCAGTGATGACAATAGCCTATTGTCCCTATGCCCTGATCTCCTAGAGAGATCTAAAATTAAGACCCAAAATTAATTAAATACAAAAAAAAAAGCCTACCTAAATGGTACTTGATCTTTCTACTGTAAACAATAAGGATGTGTAAATCCTTTGAAAACCGTGTCTCACAATGTGGAAAGGTTAAGAACTTTCTTATATCTTTGAAACAATAAAGCACCCAGACCGGGTTTTGCTTACTGGGTACACATGCATATGGCTGTTGAAAAAGATGCTGCTGCTTTATTGATTCAACGGAAATGTTTTGCATATGGTCCCACATATTATGAAGCACATCTTTCAAAAGATTGGTACAGATTGAAGCAATCAATTAAAATTAGTCTAGTTTTCTTTTTTGAATTCCACATATCCAAAGTAATAGATCAGTTTGTTCTATAAATTAATCCTCATGATGCCACATATCGTAAGTTTCATTTCAAATCCTATATCAAACAATTAAAATGGAAGTAATAAGCAACAAAATAATCTAGAAGTCCAGAATTTTCATTAAACAATTATTTTGATTTTTTCCCAATAAAAATAAGCATTATTTCCTCATCAACAGAATGTAATAAAATCTCTAGATACAGTACTATCTAGCCATAATAGCACATTTGTATTATGTTTAAATTATAAACAAAATACATTAGATTTTTCTGAATCAAGTTTAATTATACTAAATATGAACAAATAAATCATAGCAGTATAATCATTTTTCCTGGCCATTCTTACCTTTGCCAATCCAGCTCTATGGGCTCCTTGGGACTCTATATAGGCAATATAACGGCTGAAATTTTTAAATTCTTCCACAGTTGGATGGAATGTCATTATCCTGGCACTTGGATTTAGGTTCTCCAGTTCAGACCCCATGGTCTTTGTTCACAAACTTTCCTCTCATATGTAAATCAGGAGAACTAGTGCACTAATACAAATAATTATAAGGATTATCCAGAGTAGTGAGTGAACAATAGTGAGAAATAGAATCAAAATATGTCCATTTCTTATATTAACACTATAACAAAGTACATACAACCTTCCTCAATTATTGTGACTACTCTACACCACTGTGCTCAACATCAATTTCACACTCAGTTTCGCAAAAGAAGCCTGATAAAGTACACGTACCAATTCTATTATTTGATAAAAACATCTCAACCTTAAATAAAATAAATTACTTGATACTAGCTACTTAATAAACAGATAGAATATGAATGCAAGGAGACATATATTCAGAGTTTCATTTTAGGAAAATATGCTGCTTTCTTAGCTTAGATTATCCTCTGCCATTAGGATCTGAATTCATTTCTCAAAACAAATCAATTTTATATTTGGATTATATATCAATAGTAGCAAGCTAGTTAGTCTTCATAAAGAAAAAAATGAATGCATGTATGAAAGATACCTGCTTTACATGAAAGAAAAGTCATGTAATAAAGGAAAGATAACCATGAAACCCCATGGTTCAATCTATTTTATTAGCGTCATTGACAAATCAAAACTCATCAATGTGAACTTCCTTTGATAAAAAAAACCTCTGTCTCAGACTGTCTTGATAGATTACTTTCCTTCTTCGAGGCTGGCTTCATATTAGAGAGAGGAACAAGCAACACCCTTTGGCCCTAGCTTCCCAAAGAGGAAAGCACGTTCCTACTCTGAAATCGATTTAGGACAAAAAGTATCCCAGAGAACGGTCCTGTTAAATGTCCAAATCTGATCCTGAATCTTCTCCTGCAGCCAATTTAAGCCACAGGTACTTGTTTCTAAAAAGAATGCTTTTTCCAAAATGTCTACATTCTTGCCTTGCTTATTAGGTCCTCAAAAGAAAAAAAATGTAGGAAAGAAACTGATAAAACTGAATTTAAATTACATATGCTTATTGTAATAGAGGAGCTAAGGGGAATGGGATTTCATAGATACTTTTAGAATACTGAAGCTGTTTTTAAAACTGGAAAAAAGTAAGAAAGGTTATCAAGATTTCCCTGAAGCTCTTTGCGATTTTTTCTCATTTCTATTTTCAGCTTACCCACTTTTAAATGCCTCAAGTCATCCAGCATGGTGTTAAAAGCAACTGCATTTGTGAGCCCAGCGCCCCAAAGAGCTCCAGAGTTTTCCCCTCAGTCTCTCCTCGTTTTATTTCCCTCCCGCGTCTCTTCTGTTGGCTGCACGCCTTCCACTGACTAACCTTCATTCAATTCCTTTCCTCCGTTTATTGTTTTCTTTGCTGATGCTGGAGGGAAAAATGTGTTATCTGCGGGCGGCCTTTGTGCTAAACGGAGAGGAACCTGTTTTGAATCAACACTTCAAAAGTGTCCCTTGAAGTTCCTCTGCCTGCTGTGATCCCAGCTCTCCTACACAGGGATCGCCTGGAGTGAGCTGCCTCACTCCAGGCGAGGGGAGCTCGTAAGCTCCGAGGGGCAGCAGCTGACTGTGGGTGGCATCTACTGCTCTCCTGTGCTGGGAAGAGGCAGGGAGGAAGCGACCCAGGTCGTCCTCCTCTCGGAAAGAGCCCAGAAGGCCCGGCGTCAACACAGCAACTTTCGACCCGAGTTGCTTCGCAGGACGGCTCGCCGAAACATGGACACCATCCGCCATTCACCCGGTCCTCCTCCACCTCTTCTCCGGTTCAGCCTCCCCACGGTTCTCGTTTCCCACGGAGCGATCCAGGTCGAGTTAGAAGCCCCGCCTGGATGAGGCTTTCCTTCCTCCCTGTTCGCTATTCCAACGGTCCTCTCCGGAACTAATTCTTCCCCACGGTCCCCCTAGCCGCATTTCCACTTACTTACCTAAGACCTCGCACGAACCACCTCCGCTTCTGTCAGGGCCCGAAATAGAGTACCGTATTAGCCTGGGGCCAACACCGTCCTGTGTCCCGCCCTCACGTTACGTTCTTGACGTTTCTCGGCCGCGATCCAATCCCCAAGAGCTCCTGAACTCGTTTTACCGTCTCATGGGTTATGCGAAGTGTCAATCACGCTCCTTTCATTCGTTTCGTAAGCGTCGCGACGGAGGATAGCATTAGGACACCCCGCTGCGAAAGTAGTTCCGTGGCGATTTACGTTTGAGCGCGACGCGGTTACGCCACTTGGCGTTTGAACGGGGTAGGCAGATCCCTCCGCTGGAGGGGCTTCGCGTCCTCTTTTTCTCGGCGGCTTACTGCGTCATTCTTTTACTTCGGCGTTCTCGTTCCCTCCGCGCAAGTTTCGCGCAATTATTGCTCAGACCCAGTCAGGAAGAACTGCTCGAAGTGATCAATCAATCCGTGAGAAAGGATCACCTACGAGGCGGATGTTGAGTTAAAAGGGTGGTGGGAGAAGCGAGAGAGGAGAAGCTGCCGGTGCCGACGAGGCTGTAATTTAACCGTTGGGCTTGGATTGCTAGTATCGAGTAGAGTCGGAGGAAGACGCGTTCGATGGTTGCCTTCGTTGCTGCTGTTCTTCCCATTTTCCTTCTGAGCGCTAAACAAAGGTGACGCCGGATTCCTTCTCTCCTGCGGCGGAGAATGGCTGATGGAACCCCGAGATGTCCAGGGGCCCTTTTAAACTTCTCAGCACTAAGCCTGAAGTTCAAGCGGGACCAGGTTCAACGAAGAAAGGCGGTCGGAATCGGCCTTCGGCCGCAGGTTGTGACAGAGAGGGGGGGGGCTTCGCCTGGGCTGCTCCAGATCTAGGTCCCTCGTTCCTGAGGCGAAGTAACTGGTGCTTTTTGGCCGTTGTCTGTCGAGCACCGAGGAGCTGTTACTGGCCTTTCCATTCTTTTATAAACTTCTTTTTCTACCTTTTGAGAATTTTACTGGTGCTCTAAAACATGTATTATGGAGCATGATAAAAATACGAACCATACACCTGAGAAATAAAATCGCAAAAAGAAATTATAAAACTGACTAATAGGAGTAAATCCTGACAGGGCCTCTGTATTTTAAGGTTTGAATGGCACAAGGTTGCTGAAGGGGCGCGGTGGCCGAGTGGTTAAGACATTGGGCTTGTCTGCTGGAAGGATCTGCAGCCTGATCGCCAGACACAGGCACCTGCCCCAGCTCCTGCCAACCTAACAGTTCGAAAGCAGGCAACATGCAAGTAGATAAACAGGCACCACCGAAAATGGTGGGAAGGTAACAGCGTTCTGTGCGCCTTGGCCACATGACCACAGAAGCATTTTTGGACGATGCTGGCTCTTCAACTATGAAATGGAGATGAGAACCGCTTCCCAGATTCTGACACGACTGAAGGGGAAACCTTTACCTTTTTTTAGATTGCTGAAACATGTATGCTTATATGCACACCTCAATAAGGTGTACACCTAGCAGTCTTAATACCATATTTACATCTACAGACATCTCCATAGATTATTTCTGCCAGGCAGCTTCCTCTGTGAAATATGATGTAACTTACAGTTTTGAAATATAGCAAATTGGTGCAACTCCTGTCTAACAAGTAATGAGACAAGATTGTCAGATATCCCCCCCCACCCCGCAATGCCTGTGATTCAGTCATATGTATTTAGAAGGAAGTCCTGTTAGGCTCAAATATATATTTTTAATAAATTCATTTAGTAAAGCAAGGCTATTTAAACCAAGAAATTGTATGTAATCTGTCCTCTGTGTATATGATTGCAGAAAAGGCATCTGATACTATGGCAGCACAAATTTGTTCTGGATTTCTGCCTTGATTGTGGCGTGCAGCTTGCTTAGTCAGTCTGGAAGAGTACAGTACTGGTATAGTACTGAAAACAACTGAATGCCAGATGTGAATTTAACCAAGACCCTGAATTTAACACCACTAAAGGCTAAGATACTTAGATAGGGAGTATCAAAATAATACATTATCTACACTGGTATCATTTGGTGTAGAAATCAAATACACATTTATGTAAACACATTTATTTATGTGCCAATAAGATTCCTGCACAGTATCCCAGGCCTAGTGTAAAAGACTTCCTGAGGTGAATTCCTCTTTCCAGCCATATGCCAAAAAAATCTTATTGATCCTTCCAGAATAAACCCAGAAGAAAATGGATTGTTTTCTTCAGCATCAAATAAGAAATCTAAGTTATTCTCAAGAATTCCTAATGCTCAGCAGAATGGTACCAACAGGTTTTAGCTGAAAAAAAAAGATGGCAAGAAACTATTGTGAGCTTGTCTCTGAAGATTTCCAGAGATATGGCCTGAAAAACTTTTTATGATATTGAAAGAGCAAGCTGATAACTGAAGACTAGCTGGAAGGAAAGTGCACAGTTTCTTCATAGGTTTATCAGGCTCCATGTTTTATTTTCAGTGTCCTGGAGCAAATTTTAATATGCATGATGCTATAAGCCATTTTTAAGGTGAAATATAGAATCAGCAAAGGAAATATGCTGGTGATACTTATTGTTACCATGGCTACTTATTTAAAAAACAGCGAGAGGGAAGTTGTAGACAGTTGTTGGAAGAGATCAGAATTATTTCTGTGCTCAAAAACTATTACAACCAGGCTGAGTGAAAGAAACTGCCTCTAGGGAACTCATAAATGAAAATAAGTGAAAAAAAAGTATGAGATCCTTCTTTGATTTTGTTTCCTCTATAAACCTGCCCATGTGGAGCAAACTTAATAGATTGCAATTTAAATTTACAATAATGCTTTCTTGATTGAAATAATCACATCAGTAATACCAAATTTAAAATGTTTGGAGTATGTATTTCTATTGAGGCAATATTATATGGGCTGTATCTCCCTTTTTATGCCATATATTTTTAAGCCTTCTCTAATTTAAATTTTAAATTAGATTAATAGTTTATATCCAGTGTGTGATTTGGTAATGTTGATAGTAATGAGAGGGAAACCTTTGGTTCCTATTGGTTTAACTGACAGGCCTTATCATAGCTGTGAATATGCCATCTGCTGAGGAAAATGATCAGCCTTGCCTTTGGTTTCACCAGATGAGGTGAATGTTTTCACAAAGTGGTGAGTGAAAAGCTTGATGGAAAGAAGACCCAGGAGGTAGAAGAGCTGAAAGGCAAATGCTGAACTACAGGGAAGCTGAAGAAAGGTGGTACAGAAACTGATGGAAGAGGAGATACATGGCAGCTGTAGCAATCCACATGCCAGCATTTTACTTGAGGAAGGAATCAAATGCTCAAAGTGATGAGTAGGGCCCTCAAGAAAGGCTTGATAAAGAAGGCTTGAGAGAGCTAACAGCCAAACATATGTTTTCTGATTTATTTATAAAGTAGGAAGGGTTATTAATCTTTACTCTTAAAAGGATGGGGAGGATGCACATCCACTTATTTCTGTGTCTTCCACTGCTTGAGAGTCTTTTCCTAAGCCCATTTTCAGTGCAAGAACTGAACTGATAAGCTGCAAACCAATGCAACACTAGAAGATATGAATTACCTGAAATAAGAGTAGGTTAAGGCAATTTGAAAGTGTAAAAATGCAAGTAGATAAACTGATACCACCTTTGGGGGGAAAGGTAACTCTTACATACGCCTCAGTGTATAGTCATGCCTGCCATGTGACCACGGAAGCATCTTCAAATGCTGGCTCCCTCAGCTGTGAATCAGAGATGAGCACCATCCCCTAGAGTTGGCCACAACTGGCAAGGGAAATCTTTATTTTTTTAAAGAACAGTAAGAAATAATAAAACAAGTCTATGGTATTGTCTTAATTGCTCTGAAAGAAGTAGTCAAATGAGGGGAGAGTAACTTTTCCAAAAATAGGACCATCCACATGTATTGGTCTTCAGCTCAGATTAGCTACAACCAAAAGGTTGGGAGACTCCCAGGATAAAACATACAGCAGACTTCTCCAGATTGCCTGTCCAGCTAAAGAGCAATCCTCCTGTTCATAGGTAAGGATAGCCAAAGTAGAATAGCTTGGATTTGGAGTTGCAATGATTTTTCTTTAGCCACAAGCAGTATTTGATCTGCTTTGGCAGGGATGGCAAGCATGTTGCTAGACTGCAGCTCACAGCAGCTGGAAATAGAGCGGAGTCCAGTAACATCTGGAAAGCGACAGATTTATCAACTATGCTCTAGAAAGAGGTAGGCTGCATCAATCCAGACCAATCAAGAAAGCACAGAAATAAATTTAGTTTACTCAATTTTAGAAAAAAAATGGTTGGAGTTGCATATTAGATACAGAAAACACTGTACTTTCAGGATCCAAAACTAAGTATTACATTTTAAGCCATAAAGCAGCAAATTCCATAATTTCCTGTATAATGTTCAAGTCGTTGGTTTGAGTTATTTGTAAGATTATACTAAATTTGAGAATCAATCTGTAGGTGACAAAATACTGCCTTATCTCCATGAAGAATACAGTCAGGTGAAAAAGAAAGTACACCCTCTTTGAGTTCTGTGGTTTTACGTATCAGGACATAGTAAAAATAATCATCAAATACAACTTCAGATGAACAACAGCACATGACATATTACACATGCATCATTTATTTTACAAAAGGAAAGCCAAAATAGAGAAGCCACATGTGAAAAACTAAATATGCCCTTACTGCTTCCATAGGTATAAAGAGGTGCTGCTAATCAAGTGCCCTTGATCAACTGATCATCAGCAGGTATGACTACCTCTCTAAAAGCTGAAGTTTTAGGAGTTTGCTGGTATCCAGCATTGAGGTGTGCCAAAGAGTAAAGACATCAGCAATGATCTTAAAGAAGCAATTGTTGCTGCCCATCAATCTGGGAAGGATTATAGGGCCATTTCCAAACAATTTAAAGTCCATCAGTGAGGAAGATTATTCGCAAGTGGAAAATATTCAATCAGTTGCCAGTCTTTCCAGGAGTGAACCTCTCAGCAAATTCACCCAAGGTCAGACTGTGCAATGCTCAGAGAAATTGCAAAAAATCCAAAGGGTACATTTCAGACTCTACAGGCCTCAGTTAGCATGTTCAATGTTAAAGTTCATGACAGTACAATTAGAAAAAGACTGAACAATTATACAGTGGAACTTCAGATTGCGAGCACCTCGGTCCAGGAAATTTTTGCAAGATGAGCAAACATTTTTAATAAAATGTAATTTGGTTAATGAGTGGCAATTCGCAAGACGAGCACTGTGTGATGAGCTCACATGGGAAATCTCACAATGGAGTTGATGGTTCTCTCTGTGTGTGTAAAAAGCACTTAATTTTTCACTTAAGTGAAAGTCATTCAAGAGAACTCCTGAGACTCAGACTCCAGATTCTCCTTCCAGGCAATCCCCTCCCCCTCCTCTCCTCCCTCTCATCTCCCTCACACCAGCCAGGACTGTTCTCAAAGTGTAGAAAGATTGGCCCTCCCTCTTCCCTGTTATTCTCACTCACACACACAGCCCCCTCCCCCTCTTGCCCATCTCTTTAAGTGTAGGAAGATTGACCCTCCATCTTCCCTGTCACTCTCTCTCTCTCTCTCTCTCACACACACACACACAGCCCTCGCACAGCACCATGTAGCCTGTTCCCCTCCTGCCCATCTCTTCTCCCCTCTCATAGCACAGAGGCAGGTTATTTCCAAACCACCCAAGAAAGACCCCTGGAAAGACATTACTGAGGGAAAAGGGAAAGGCCGTTTTGCCTTAAGCGGCGGCAGCGGATCCTCCCGACCCAGCAGGGGGCGCCAGACAGCACCAGCGTAGCAGCAGCTGATGGCCGGAATCTGCCTCGAAGCAGATCCATAAGTGTTGGTTCATTTGTTCTATTTCTGCTTTATACTGTGCGTTAATCATTGTTACTTGTTTCAGATATTAGGGACAATCATTTCTACATAAAATTCTGTTGAAAATGATTTTTTTGTGAATATTTTTGGGTGCGTGGAATGGATCATCCGACTTTCTATTGTTTCCTAGGGAAAACCTCACTTTGGTTTAAGAGCAATTCAGACTAAGAGCATTCTTCCAGAACAAATTAGGCTCACAATTGGAGGTTCTACTGTAGTTTGTTTGGAAGGGTTGCCAAGAGAAAGCCTCTTCTCTCTAAAAAGAATATGGCAGCAAGGCTTAGGTTTGCAAAGTTGCATCTGAATAAATCACAAGACAGACGAGACCAAAGTGGAGATGTTTGGCCATAATGCACAGTGCCATGTCTGGCGAAAACCAGCATATCAGCACAAAACTCTCATACCAACCTTAAGCACAGTGGTGGAGAGGTGGTGATTGGGGCTTGTTTTGCAGCCAGAGGACCTGGGCACCTTGCAGTCACTGAGTTGACCATGAACCCCTCTAGATATCAAAGTATTCTAGAGTCAAATGTGAGGCCATCTGTCCACAGCTAAAGCTTGTCTGACATTGGGTCATGAAACAGGACGATGATCCCAAGCACACCAGCAAATCTACCACAGAATGGCTGAAAGAGAAAAGAATAAAGGTATTGCAATGGCCCAGTCAAAGTGCAGACCTCAACCCAATTGAAATGCTGTGATGGGGCCTCAAGAGAGCTGTGCATAAACAAATGCCCACAAACCTCAATGACCTGAAACAATATTGTAAAGAGGAGCGAGCCAAAATTCCTCCACAATGATGTGAGAGTCTGATAAAGTCATACAGAAAATTATTCTAAAGGTGGTTGTACAAGCTACTGAATCATAAGATGCACTTAGTTTTTCACACATGGCTTCTCTATTTTGGCTTTGTTTTTTTAAAATAAATGATGACAAGCTGTAATATGTCATATGTTGTTCATCTGAGTTTGTATTGACCTTGTTTTAAAAACTGCTAAGGATCAGATGATTTTTACTATGCCCTGATTTGTAAAACCATACAACTCACTACTTTGAGTACATACTACAACATACTACTTTCTTTTTCACATGATTTTAAGTGGGGGCAATTTTAATATTAATAACATATTTGCCAAGAAACAGAAAATTAGCATCAGAACCTAGAATTTTGAAGAGATTAAACTTCAGTTACTTTATGTTTTATTCTTGGTTTTATAAAATAGTTGTTTTCTACTGAGAAGTTGCTTTTTCTAATAAGTTCACAGAAGGTCCAAAAAAATCCTTCTAGGAAACAAACTCAGAACATAAATATCCTATTTACATGTGAATATCCTACTTACAAGGGGAATTAGAAATTTAATAAAGTTATGCTACCTTTTGATACTTTGAGAGACTGGGAGAAAGAAATGATGCACATAAATATAATTATATCAGAGCTACTGAGGTATAGTGGTTAAAAGGCTGGAGTGAGGAGGCTCGGGTTCTAGTGCTGCCTTGCATTCTCTCTCAGCCATTGACTTGAAGTCAGAAAACATCCACTTTCCAATCCATGCTTCATTAGCATGATAGATTGTAGTACGTAATATTTAATGAAAAGGCATTCTTCCTGCAGTGGTTGGAATGGGGTAATAATAATGCATTCAGTTTGTTGGAGAAGGGAAGGATATAAGTCTGAATAGCATAAGTTGAATCAATTGCAGTTGTACTTGAGAGAAAATGTCTCTTTTATCAACTGTGTATGCCAGTTTCAATATATGTTGCCTTTTAAAAGTTATGTACTAAGGATTTATAAATCTTTACTATAAGCATGTCTGTGAAGACTCTCACTCGTCCAGGGTAATTGCATCGCAACAAAGTTTAAAAAACAGGCATCTGGAC
>JANHZU010008199.1:637658-649516 GCA_032468055.1 Acrochordus granulatus
TAGTTTGTTCTATTTCTGCTTTATATCATGTGTTAATCGTTGTTACTTGTTTCAGATGTTAGGGACAATCATTTCTATATCAAATTCCGTTGAAAAATTTTTTTTGGTGAATATTTTTGGGGGCATGGAACGAATTGTCCAACTTTACATTGTTTTCAATGGGAAACCTCATTTCGCTTTAAGAGCATTTTGCACTAAGAGCATTCTTCCGGAACAGATTAGTTTCGTCTCGTGAGGCACCACTGTATCTCCTTTTTCATGCTGGACTCTATATTAGATGATTGTAAGCATTATTTTGCTAACTTGAGGAATTAAGGATATAGTTGGCAGATTGATTTCTGTTGGCCACTGTGCGATTCTTTGGATTTGCTGGTACAACTTGGTTAGGACCTTTACTGATTCTTTTGTTACTTGTCATATTTCTGTAGATATTCCATCAATTCCTGTAGATTTCCAACTGGGAATGACTGGGATTCTGATTTAACTTCATCTTCTAATACTTGAGCTTCTTATAAGTATGAAATATCTTCTAGGATATCTTGGAAGTTGATATCTGTATTGTATAGAATTTCACTATGTTCCTTCTATCTTTGTGGCCATAGGCCTGAAGATAACTCTTCTTTTCTCAGGCCTGATGCACTGGAACACAGTGACACTTGAGCTTTGCCTGAAACCCCACTTTTGCAAGATGAAAATTGTTTTGTTTGAGTGGGCATTCAGAGGTTAGTAAAGTGATTTATTATATGGGCAACAATTTTTTAATTCTCCTTTATGCTTTTGTTTTATATTATTGTGCTATTTATATTCTTCTATTTTCTGTAAATCTTTAAAAGTAATGACTGTACTAAGGGGCACAAAAGTATTGGAAATACATAGACATCAGAAGATTTGAGAGCAGATAATAGTAGTTAAACATTAGGATTTCATAAATTGTGAATATGGATATGATTTTTCCGACAAAGTCAAGTATAATACAGACATTTACCCTTTTTTAGGATAACAAATAACCATCCTCCCTCTTGCCAACTCCACCCTCCATCTACTCACTTCATATTCCTGAGAGAATTTCAGTCCATCATTGGCTTTCAATCTGTCAATATTATCAGCAAGGTCTGTTACCGGAATTGGAGGATGGTCACGCATGCCTGTTAAATCAAACAAAAAAGAGGGGAACACCGTATGAAGAAGAAAAATTGTTAAGCTAAAAGAACAGATCTTCTTTCACATGTGCAATGTGGAGCTGATGGAAATGTATAACAGTGGCACACTGAACAGAATATGAATAAGTCAATATGGCATGCAGTGCCCGCACAATGGCATAAAGTATTTGTTCAAGCTAAAGTGAGATAACAGTCAGCCGTGTGGTTTCCGGATATAACAACAGCCTAGAAAAGATGAAAAGATTTAAGAAATGCCCCTGCATGTCCTTAGGTTAAGATAAGGTTGCAGGGAAAGCAATAAAGGTCAAACCTCCTGCAGAATGGTACAGTGTCTTCATTTTCTCTCAACAATATGCCATCCAGTGCAGAAACTGATGCCTAGGAACAGTTGGTGTTTCTCTTAGCTTATTTATTTTAAAGTGACTGGGGCAGACAAGTCATACGTATTAGTAGCTATATTTCCATTAAAATCAATGTATCAATAAATCGTATTATTTATTAAGACTTGGTATCAACTTCCTTAACTATGCATTCTGGATCAAAATACACAGCCAAACAAAACAAACTTACAGAATTCATAAAGCCCTGTTTAATCATTTGAAGGGAGATGATATAATGTACATTTAATATGAAAGTACCTCACTGGGGCAGGTTCCAGTGACCATAATGACAAATTATGCAAACAGTCTAGATGATCAGAGATGTTGTAAAATTAAGCTAAAATTAAATTTAATTACTTAATTTATACTACTTTGGTGCAATTGACTTGTCATTTTTTTCACCTGAGTGGAAGCAATTCCTGGATAGAAATTTGATCCACTATATCTGAAATCTACTAAATATAAGTCTGTTAAACTGCGATCTCACTATAATTAGTAGGCTTTGTTTCCTCCTCTGACATCTCATTTTACATTTATTCTTTAGTAATTCTTCAAGCATCAACATTCATTTTCCTTTTTTTCTTAGAAACTGAACACCAAAGTAAATTCCACAGTTCTATGGGTCTAATCACTTCACAAATGCTTCTTTGTATGCTTAACTTTTATAAATCACTA
The DNA here is from genome assembly GCA_032468055.1 of Acrochordus granulatus. NCBI lineage: Eukaryota > Metazoa > Chordata > Lepidosauria > Squamata > Acrochordidae > Acrochordus > Acrochordus granulatus. The sequence continues at coordinate 639,874 of JANHZU010008199.1, forward strand.
AAATAATGCTTTTTGATGGTACATTTTATTTGAAGCTCTGTAAGATGAAAGAAAAAATAGAAAAAGAGAGCAAGTACACTTGGACTGAAGATGCTCCAGCAAGGTATTGCCAAGAGAATAAAAGTTGAAGTGTAATTCAGGAGATAATTAAGTCCCAGCCTACTGGACAATTTTTGGGTGGTGAGCATTTCCACAAAATATTACAAATTGGCTCCTTACAGCCTTATCTAAGGACTACAGTCTCATGTCTCAGCCAAGTTGGCGACTTTATTGACAGATTTCTGAGTGATGCTTAGAAGTCTGTGAACTTTTAAACCCTTTTTCTTTCTTCCCATTCAAGCTGGAGCATCTTATGTGAGAAGCACCAAAAGCTTGTGCTGATGAAACAGTCTGCCTTACTAGAAAGTGGTCATGATATTACTAAATCTTTGGTGAGTGAGGTTGACCTTATGATACTGAACAAAAGAAGATGGGAAAGAAGGGGTTGCGTGGAGTGAGAAAAAAGCACAGCAGGTGGAAAGAAAACTAACTTGAGATATTCGGGCAACTGGGACCACTGGCACCTGTAAGAATAAAAATCCCATTAGCTACTGCTGATGGCAAAGTTATGGAGGTCAAAAGATAACACAAAAGATCTTATCACCACCTTCAAAACCAAGTTTGAGGAAAAGAATTTTAGCTCCACACTAGTTACACATATGGAAGCATAGTAGGTATAATAACAGAGTATTAAGTATCAGGAATGAATTAGTACAAATATTATTTTACAGATAATTTTATCACTAATGTTATCTTGTCTCAGATGACAAGATTTAGAATTCTTTCAAATCTTATAATAAATGAACTGGCCTTTTTTGTTGCAGGAATCTTATGACCAAAGCAATCATAATTTATTCAATTATATAACAGCAATATCTTCCTACCAAGCCTGCCTCAACTTTGTGAAAAAGAATATTTATTTGTTAGATTTATATGCCGCCGAACTCAAACACCTCTTGACAATATATGAATATAAAGAAGTGGACAATTCATGCAAGAACTGTCTGTGAAGTAGAAACTATTAAAGTAGAAAGCCTAATATTTAATTAGAATGGTTTGATTATTTACATACTAAGCAAGGCCTTTCTTATTTCAAGAGTTGCTATGAAAAATAACAACCAACAGACTGCTGAGGGTTTAGTGGTTATCAGGCCCCAGAAAACATCTATTCAATTCAGTCTTAAGTGAGATTAAATGGAGGCAATTGCATAGTTCAGATTGTAACAAAAATATCAGAATTTCTGTTGCAATCTAGTTGTTCCTAAATCAACTGAGAGAATAAAATGGTGCAAAAAATGGGAGTAGGAGTTCACAAATTCTGGTTCAGAATGAGCATAAAAGCCAATTTATTTTCCTCAAGCTGTAACTTTAACATGGCCTTTTTGCTATGCTTATGTCATTTTTTTCACCTTCATGATCAGTTTTAACTATGCAAACTATATGTTGAAGCAATAACTAAACTGTACTTCTGCAGCCATTCAACTTGTAGATATACAACCTGTATAGCCCTGTTTTCAACAGAAAGAAGATCATATGTAGCTATAAACAAACTTGCAGATCTCACCTTGAAATACTTCCCTTCCTGTCCCATATAGTTTAGGATAAAAAATACCCCAACTTGATATGTAGAACTTGGAAGCCAAATATGTCCTCTTTAATGACTAAAATGGCTTAGATTCTTTTATGGATTACACCACCTTAAGAAGGGAGGATGGCAAGTTACTTTTCATCAACAAGTGAGAAATGCTCAGATGAGTGAAATAACCTCCAAAAAGGAACAAATGATGTCATATAAAGAGACTCTGTTTTGCTAAGGGTCAATAGCATCTAATAATTTAACCTATCATAAGAACTAGAAGGTAGGGAACCCAATCATTTAGCTAGCCTATTAAACTGCCTATCTGATATATGATTAATCTGAATCTATCATGATAGGTACACCCAGTGAAGAGATACATATAGTATGAGAAAGAAATAATTTTAGATAATCGGGACAATACAACTGTAGCACACCTGGTGTTTGGTAGTTAAGTCGTCTCATCTCAACAGGGTCAGAGGAATGGGCCAGTAAGGAGTCCTTCAGGCCAATGGAATGTTCATCCTTGGAAGAGGGTGAATTGGCCCTTTTCCTAAGGAAAAGAAGGAAAAGCTTATATAAAATAAATTTGGCGAACAATAACAAAATTCTGGCAACAGTCTCAATATATAGTAGCAAGCAAAGTTACTATTAAAGTTCTCTATCAGACAGGAACACAATGACAAAACTCCTGTTCCTCTTTTTCCTCACATTTACTTGTAAGGGACTATTTCCTGCGGTGGAAGAATATAGAAGATTCTCCTATTAAAAATTATCTAAAATTGAAGAATTGTAATGTATTAGGATAAAGGCTCTTTAGAGTAAAGTTTATTAGTTCATTAATATTTGTCTTGATTGGCTGAAGACCCCCTGGGCATTTGTTAATAGCCCAATAAAATCCACTGTTGTCTCTTTGCGCTATATTTATGTCCACAGTTCTCTCATCCTAGGCTGTTATCTGGTAGATTTCACTAACTAAGCAGAGAAGAACCTGTCCAGTAATTAAATGGGACACTTTTGCAAGAATTATGGGGATGGCAAGGAATATTATTGGTGGGGCTCTATGATAATCATTAAACCACATAACTCCCTATGGTGTCACTACTTTTTACATTCATCCTAATGCATGTATTTTATCAATTTGAATTCATCATCCAAACAGAAGTATGTGAAAAGAAGCCAAGAAATACTGTTTTGGTTTCTAATTTCTGTTGAAAATCAATAAAAATATAAAATTTCCCCTTGCTAGTCATGGCTGACTTTGTGGGGCACTGCTCATCTCCTTTTACTAGCCAAAGAGCCAGCATTTGTCCAAAGACACTTCCACTGTCATGTGGCTGAAACGACTATATGCTGAGGTGCATGGACACTGTTACTTTCCCACTGAGGTGATACCTATTTATCTACTTGCATTTTTACATGCCTTCAAGCTTTGGCAGGAGCTAGACAGACAATGGGAGCTCATCCCATTACACAGTGGCTCTTGGGTCTTGAACTCAAGCCGCCGACCTCCTGGCCGACAAGCCCAGACTTTAACTACTCGGCCATCACGCCCTCTAGTATAATAGAAATCAATAATAATAATATTATAAATAAAATAATATAAATAAAAAATCAATGTCCTCTAGTATAATAGCATTACTTTATCAATGAACAGTCAGGCAACAAAGTTAGCAGTGAAATAGAAGAAATGTATTTGATAATAGGAAAAATAATTCATTCAGAGCAAGGCTTGTTGAATTGGTTAATAGAGCATGCCACATTCTTATCCAATCTCTGTGAGTGTTATATACATACTGTAGGTAAATAAAGCAATTCCAGGATACCAATGATTCCTAAAACATGGTAATCTTACTTGTGAAGCTATTTATTTAACTCCATCAGTGAGATTTAGTAGATAAAAAAAAGTTCAATATGGCAGTAATAAGAAAGACAAAGAAATAATCAGAAATCAGACTGATCTGAGCAGCATATTTTATGGTCTTAGCAAGATAGAATCAACAGATACAACAAAAAGAAAATGCTAACTACCTTTCCTGTTTGCTATATCCAGGGAGAGCAGAAATAAAAGAGGAAACCAGGATTATACAATGATAATAAGCATATATGCAATCATTCAACATCACTTTCACTTTCCTTCCTTCCATCCTGGAACCATGCATATTTATTTAGAGCAAAATTATGATAGGTTGCTTAAATAAGAGATGGAAGACTTTGTATTTACTGTAACTGAATAAGCTGTTGCACTTTAATGTCACAAGCAGATAAGACTGGACATTTTTGCCTAGAACATGATGAGGCACAACTTTTATAAGCATGATAGGGCCTTCTGCTGCCCCATACAGAATCTTATTTTTTCCTGGATTAAAGCACCAAGCCTTTCAATAAATTAAGGGGGTCGTGATGGTAAGACACTTCTTGGCCAAAGCTTTTATATAATACAAACAGTAGGAATCTATGAACTTTAACCAAGGGCTTACAGGGATTTGCACATTTCCTATAATACACAAAAAGTTTATCAAGTGTGGGAGGCTCACTCATTCCAATTCAAAATAAAATGCATGGGCTATTATCTCCCATCTACCCTTGCCCTACAAATCAGCAAAACTTTTTTAGAATCAAACTATCTGCATAGAGATGGCTGATTTTCATCTCGGATTTAACATTATGTGACTTTCTGTATAGAACGCAATATCATTGACGCTGTCAAAATATGGCACCATAGTCACTGTGTCTTCTGTAAGCTGCTGCTTACCTTTTGAAGAGTAGAATAGCAATAACAATAACAATGATCAAGATGACAGCAAGGACAGGCCCCATCACCCACAGCATCTCTGGTTCATCTTGCTGCTTTGGTGATACCTCCATCACAATCTCATCAGAATAGGGACTGGCCGCATACTTCTTCTAGAGAATGGGAGAGAAGAATAGACGTAGACAATAAAATACTTTCATTATTCTTTTGTTATCCTCTGCCCAATAACACCATGAACTCCACCTGCAATTTTCTTCAACATCAGCTATGGAACCATCTAATACTAAAAACAAAATCAATATTCTCCTCTTTGGTAAGCAAAAATTTTGAATTTGAAGAGCCAGGAAGCACCTTCTCTCAATTCCAGAATGAAGTGGTCCAGTTTAGAGAAAATTGCCAGTCTCAAATGCACGAAGAGACAAATTACAGTCCTGGTATTGCAGCCAAGTGAATACTGTTGCTGGAAAGTAATGACTAAGTAGTTTATTATACTTGCTATAAGCAGACCACCAGGGTTGATAAGTCAGGGAACACCCCCTGGGCAAACTGCTATACATTAAAAGAACAATTTATGGGTATCCCTGATCCAACAATCTAAACCCTGAAAATAACAAGTTCACATATACAGGCTCTGAATTCAAATAGGAATCTATACAATCAGAGAAGCCCTTGCTTGGCATATTCATAGGTCAGGACTTAGATATGCCATTCTCATGTCAAAGTTGAGATCATCTGTGCATTGCCATTTCAGATTTACTTTATACTGTAGGTCAGAGAGAGACACAAGAAGGAACATGATTACCCTTTTTATAATAGTATCAGCTACTGTAGCCAAGGAAGCAGCATACATTGCCACTGAAAAGACTCCTGCTGATCTAAAGTTGGGCAGCTGGTGAATGAGACTTTAGACAGCTTCTTTGATTTCAGGTTTCTTTTTGCAGGAGAAGCAGAAAATACTCCATATCAGTCTCTTTTTGAGGATCCCCAGCAGGAAGCATTTATAGGGCTTAATTTGAGACACACTTCAGCTTTGGATCCTGATTCAGTATCAGACCTTAATGCAAGAACTTGAGAAGTAGTAATCAGTACTTGGAGTCTATTTTAACACTATGGGAATACATTTGAAATATTCTGGGACTGAAGGAACTACAGAGATTTGGAATTCCTAGCAATTCTTATTTTAGAAAGAAAATATGCTAAATATAATATCACCTGTAATTTTCTTCAAAGTTCTTTAGCCAACATTACTCAATATAATGACAATCAAAAGGAACCTTTAGTTTATAATGAATATAATTAACCAAGCTCAATATTAGAACCAGCAAGCAGGTAACAGAGCTAGAAGTAGCCAAGAAAAAACTCTTAAGAAGATTGGATCTTAGCTATAGAATATCTGTAACTGTATCGATTCCTGGGAAGAATGGTGAACTGAAGACATGGAGATGATAATTGTGGCTAAGAACAGGTTGGTGACAAGCAGATTGGCTCCTTTGACTGTCTCTGGATAAAGAGAAGATGTGAGACCATCCACGCTATGCTTCATATAGTTGCCTCTCATGAGAAGACTGCAGGGAATGGTCTCTGGAGGGTGGGAGTACCGGAAGCTAAAGGAATTTGCCTTATTTGTTCTAGCCACAGCCAGACTCTTCCAAAGGATACTAAGTTTCCACTTCCTTTACTAATCACTTTTTGGAAATTGTCAATTTACTACTTTAAAGATGTTCGATACTTTCAAAATGACAAGGCTGGAAACACGGGTGAATACCTTCAATCCTTAATGTAAGAAATTGAAACTGTTTCTTTAAAAATTAATTAAAAAAACCAAACAAACAGTAAAAAGCAATACAAGATTTGGCTATATAAAGATTTAAACAGATTAAGACTGTGAAAACATTTTAAGACTGTGAAAACATTTAGAATATTTTATTTTGAATATTAAGAATTTGAATTTAACTCTAAAGAATAAATATATTTTTGTGGAAAAAAATACTTTCCATGTCGGAGACATAACAAGAGAAGCAACTTCTAATGGAATTCAGAGATATTTTTAAGAAATTGCATCGGACCACTGAATCATTGATGTCAGTTATGTCGTCTATTCTTAGGAACAGTCTATTCCCGGATGAAGTTGTTACAGAAAAAAGATTTGCAACAAATTCTGAGAACGTGAATAAGAAATTGTCATTAAACCTGCAAAAGAAACACCCATCAACGTATGAGGCTTTAAAAATTAAGAAGGAAATAAGAATGCCAATCTTAGATAGTAATTGGAATAATTTTTCTTGCTGGACTAACAAAATAAGCTTTTTAAAGTTTTTAAAAAATTCAAGACAAGAACTGGAAGGAACTCAAATACTTGGTGTGGAGAATATGGAACTAAAACCAGACTCAAATTTATTTCACATATACGAAGGAACACAAAGTTGGTTTGTTTCATCAAGGTTAAAATAAGATCGTTATTTCTTATTTTAAGAATAAATAGATTGTTTACTTGGGTGATCTTTTTTAGACTTGCAGACACCTGCAATGGAAAAATGTGTATTGGATTTGTTTACAGTTAACAGTGTTTTAACTTTTTTCTGTACAATCACTTTATGTAGCCTAATTGGACAGCATTTAAATTGGCTTAGGGTCTAATTGTCTTTTTCACTTAAAGTAAGGGATTTTTGTGACCTTGATTTCTTTAAAGGACGTATTGTCCTTCTTCATCATGTTAAATTTCAGCCTTTTGTTTATACTAAAATCTCCTATACTACCGGGACCACTTTGTGCCTTTTAAATGTGGACTTGTTTACAATTAAGAGTTGAGATATGGAATGATAAGTTTTACATTTGCAAAACAATTTTATTATTTTAGGGATCTGTTTGGACTATTTGATAATATCTGGATTGGAGGAGACATCACTTAATAAATCTGCCTACAGTTGAGTTATGGGATGAAGAGTTTTGTATCTGTTAATTAAGAGGAGAAAAGACAGAGAAATTGTTTGTACTTGACACGATGAGGGTGAGAAGTCACATTCTTAGGTTTTTTTTTTGTTTTCTTGCACTTTTTATTCTCTTATTTTTTTCCTTCCATTTTTAGTGGGTATCATATTTTAATCCCCAAGTGAGATACCATCTTGCTGAGATACCACTGTGTGGTTCAAAGAAGATGAGAGCAACGCCAGAAGTTCAACTATACTAGACAGATCTCATCAGAGGAGACAGACAAAGAATGTCTCCCTTCCATAAAAATATGAGAAGTAAATTACAGAAATTCAAACCAGCTCAATTGTCACCCGGGTTAACAAGGACCATGCTAGATGTTGTTGGAGTTCCTGGACATCTTGTGAAAAATGGGCTACAGGACTCTACTGGAGAAGGAAATGACAACCCATTCCAGTATCCTTGCCAAGAAAACCCCATTGACAGAAACAAAAAGCTAAAAGATAGGATGCCAGAAGATGAGCCTCTCAGATCAGAAGAAATTAGAAGTAGCTCCATAAAAAGTGAAGTGGCTGGGCCACAGCCAAAATGATGCTCAGTTGTGGATATGACTGGAGGTGAAAGGGAAGTCTAGTGCTGTAAAGAACAAAATTGCATAAGAACCTGGAATGTAAGATCTATGAATCAAGGTAAGCTGGATGTGGTCAAACATGAGATGGCAAGATTGAACATTAACATCTTGGGAATCAGTGAACTAAAATGAATGGGAATGGGTGAATTTAATTCAGATGATCACTATATTTACTACTGTGGACAAGAATCCCTTAGAAGAAATGAAGTAGCCATCATAGTCAATAAAAGAGTAGGAACAGCAGTACTGGGATACAATCTAAATAACAACAGAATGTTCTTGATTCAAATACAAAGTGAACCATTCAGCATCAAAATAATCCAAGTCTATGCCCCAACCACTGATGCTGAAGAAGCTGAAGTTGACCGATTCTGTGAAGCCTGACAACACCTTTTAGAACTTATACAAAAAAAGATGTCCTCCTCATGAGGATTTGGAATGCTAAAGTAGGAAGTCAGAAACTGGAATCATAGGCAATTTTGGCCTTGGAGTACAAAAGCAGGGCAAAGGCTAACAGAATTTTGTCAAGAGCATACACTGGTCATAACAAATGCACTTTTTCAACAACCCAAGAGGTGACTCTGCACATGCACATCACCAGATGGTCAACACTGAATCAGATTGATTATATTCTTTGCAGCCAAAGATGGAGAAGCTCTATACAGTCAATAAAAACAAGAGCTGGAGCTAAGTGTAGCTCAGATCATGAGCTTCTATTGCAAAAGTTAGGCTTAAATTGAAGAAAGTAGGGAAAACTAGGCTATTCAGGTATGACCTTAATGATATCCCTTATGAACATACAGTGGAGGTGAGGAATAGATTTAAAGGATTAGATATGGTACACAGAATGCCTGAGGAACTATGGACAGAAGTGCATAACATTGTACAAGAGGTAGCTACTAAAACCATCTGAAAGAAAAATAAATGCAAGAAAGCAAAGTGGCTTTCTGATAAGGCTTAGCAAATATTTCAGGAAAGAAGGAAAGCAGAAGGCAAGGAAGAAAGGGAAAGATACACTCAACTGATTGCAGATTTCAGGAGAATAACAAGGAGAGATAAGAAGGCCTTAAATGAATAGTGCGAAGAAATAGAGGAAAACACTAGACTGAGAAAGACTAGAGATCTCTTCAAAAAAATAGATATCAAGGGAATGTTTCATGCATAAAAATATCAACAATCTAAGATATGCAGACGATACCACTCTAATGGCAGAAAGTGAAGAGGAACTAAAGAGCCTCTTGATGAAGGTGAAAGAGAAGAATCCAAAAGCTGGCTTGAAACTCAACATTAAAACTAAGATCATGGCATCTGGTCCCATCACTTCCTGGCAAATGGAAGTGGAAGCAGTGATAAATATTACTTTCTTGGGCTTCAAGATCACTGAAGACAGTGACTGCAAGTATGCAAGACACTTGTTCCTTGGGATTAAAGCTATGGCAAACCTAGACAGCATGTTAAAAAGCAGAGACATCATCTTGCCGACAAAGATCTGTAAAACCAAACCTATGATTTTCCCAGTAGTAATGTATGGCTGTGAGAATTCATAAGGAAGGATGAGTGCTGAAGAATTGATGCCTTTTAATTGTGGTGCTGGAGAAGACTCTTGAAAGTCCCTCGGACTGCAAGGAGATCCAGTTAGTCAATCCTAAAGAAAATCAACCCTGACTGTTCATTGGAAGGACAGATACTGAAGCTGAAGCTCAAATACTTTGGC
>JANHZU010008199.1:649616-659638 GCA_032468055.1 Acrochordus granulatus
GAAGAAATGGAAGCAGTGGCAGATTTTACCTTCTTGGGCTCCAAGATCACTGCAGATGGTGACTGCAGCCATGAAGTTAAAAGACGGTTGCCTCTTGGGAGGAAAGCTATGGCAAACCTCGACAGCATGTTAAAAAGCAGAGACATCACCTTGCTGAGAAAGGACAGTATAGTCAAAGCTACGATTTTCCCAGTAATAATGTATGGCTGTAGGAGTTGGACCATAAGGAAGGCTTAGCGTCGAAGAATTGATGCCTTCAAATTGTAGTGCTGGAGAAGACACTTGAGAGTCCCTTGGACTGCAAGGAGATCAAACCAGTCAGTCCTACAGGAAATCAACTCTGATTTCTCATTGGAGGGACACATACTGAAGCTGAAGCTTATTTGACTACATAGTGCAAAGATGTAGAGAAGACCGTGATACTGGGGAAGATTGAAGGCAAAAGGAGAAGGGGATGGCAGAGGATGAGATGATTATATAGCATAGTCAGTGTGATGAATGTGGGTTCGAGTGGATTCCGGGAGGCAGTGCAGGACATGGAGGTCTGGTGTGCTGCAGTTCATGGGGTCAGAGTCAGACACAACTGCGTGACTGAACAACAACAATATTTTACTATTGTAATTAGAATTTTTGATAAAACTATTAACAAAAACTAAGTATAGCTCTATCTTAAATCATAACAAATACCTGGAAAATGTGTTCTGCTAGCCATTAATTATCTTAGCATATTCACTCTTGAACAGCTGGTTATACCCATCCTGTCCTCAGCTGGCTGCCCAGAGCCCCCTCCACTCCAACTTGCTAGGTGCACATTTGCTTGTCCCTCAAAGTGTTCAGACTGGGTGAGTAATGAAGCATTTGACCAGCTCTAACAAGCCATTACAAGTAAATGAAGCTGAAAGTAAGAGCTGTAGTATGGGACAGAGCAGAAAGACTCAAATATCTTCATTATGTCTGAACATTACTTACACATATCATGCAGTAGCAGCACATTATTACTTTTCCTTTCTTCTCTCTCATCCATACTGGCTTGCAGCAATAGATAATGCAAATGCTTATATGGACAGGCAAGTGGAAGGAAAAACCTCCACAGTCTCACTATGCCAATCATTCAACAATACTAATTCTGTAATTGTCCTCTGTTCTTTCAAGGTTCTTACCGTATCACCATCCTCCAGTGAAGCCAGCACAAAACAACGGTAGCTCAAATCTTCTGAAAGTGGCTTATTGAAGAAGCCTTTATAATTCTTTTCATCTCCCAAAACAAATGTTTCTGGCAGGTCATCCATTTGGGCTGCAATATAAGGCTTGAGGTGTTCTGCTTGTCGATGCTGGCGCCTTTCTGTGGACCCTTGGTTTATGGCCTCAAGTAGCTAGATAATGAAAGACAGTTTGTGTAAGAAAAAGCTCTGCCAAATATTCTTGTGAACTATACTTCACAAAAGCTTATATTTTTAATAACATTAATTGAAAAAGGTATCTTGATTTTATGCCACCATAGACCAACATGATTTTCCTCCTACAAAAAAACAAGATAACCTTTCATTGCATGAAGAAAATAGGACGAATAGGTGAAAAGAGCTCAGGGCAGTAAACACTTGACAATAACCAATACAGATATTTATTTATTGGATTTCAAGGCAGCCCAGTTCAAAAAAGATTCTGGATGGCTTACAGTGTTTAAAAGAATCATTTAAAGAAACAGACTGCCTGTAGAAAACCACATAAATAATATCTAGAAAAAAAAATGGCCTGGAAACAGAATCAGGTCTTAAAGAGACTGGCAAAATACTTTTGGAGACTTGAAGAATGGGAGCTGTTATTTATCTCTGGAGCGGATATTATTCCAGTGGGCAGGAGCTATGACAAAGAAGGCAAGCTTCCTCGGTTCTGCAAGATGGCAACATTTAACTGAAAGGATCTGGAAAGCACTCACTCTGCTGAATTCTATTGAATGGGCAGAAACAATTGGAGACAGATGAGCCCTCAAATAACCAGATTCTGTGCTACGAAGAGTTTTATTGGTAAAACTCTTTGAATTGTACTTTGAAGGTGAGTGGTAACTAGTGCAGCTTGTGAAACAGCAATGATGCATTGGCATAACAAGACGTGCTCAATAATGCCTATTTGAACTAGCTGTAGCTTCCAGTTGTTTTCAAAGGCAGCCTCACATAGAATGTATTGTAGCAGTCCAAATGTGAGATGACTGGGATATGAGTGACCATCTGAAGTTCCTCCTGATTGATGCAGCAACTGGAACCCAATGTAAACCTCTGCAAATACTTTCCTGGACACAGCTGCCATTTGTTCTTTGAGCAGTACCTCTGAGTCCTAGAGGATTCCCAAATTGCAAACTAGTCTCAAATGGGGAAATACAACCCAATCCAAGATCAAATATGAAAATTTCCCAGATCTAGTGGGGGGAGGGCAAAAGATCTACTTTGTTTTGTTAATCTTGAGTCTGATGGATGTCCTTACCCAGCAATTTCATGTAGATTTCAAATTGAAGGGGCAAACCTCGAGGAACCCCCTGTCAACACTAAATGGGGCTGACTAAATGAGATAGGAGGTGAACCACTGCAGCATGGTATCCCCACTTCTAATCCATGTAGCCAGTCCAGAAGGATACTGATGAGCAGTACTGAAAGCTGCCAAGAAATCAAGGAGCATGAGAATGGATGCTGCATCTTCATCCCAAATCTGCCAAAGGCTGCTGACAAGCACAACCAATGCTACCTCAACACTGTATACTAAAACCCAACTGAAATTAGTCCAGATATCTACTTTCTATGTGACTCTTTGGAACTGCTATCTAACCACCTTACCCACAAATGGGAAGTTGAAAACTGGATGATAGTTACCAAAATATCTATTGTGGAAGCCCATGAATTTGAACTTTCCAAAACAAATAATAGCTCAGCAGGCTTTGAGATGAATTTATCCCATTCAATACTTGGAGAAATGGCAGATATGTTAACTTCTATGTTGTGCTGTCTGTACTGTAGCAAAGTTTTTTTTTATAAAATCCCACATGGTACTAACAGATTTCATGGGAGATCCAAAGAAAAAATAAAGATCATAGCCACCCAAAAATGATACAAACACCAAGAATTTAATTACATTGCTTGGAAAGGCTCTCAGATACTTAAGTGTGCTTTTTTTTAATAAATGGAAATGAATCCCAGGATTTGAATGGAAATTCTAATTTAAAGTAAAGGAGGAGGCATGGAATATATTTCACACAAAATGGTAATGACAGACACAGAGCAGGCAGAGCAAATATGGTGCCAGAAAGAAGTTACATAAAATCATGCTGTTATACAGTATTAGGGGCAGAAGCTGTTGACTTTTGATTCTGGAATGATATTATTGCTTTTTATTGATACACTGGGTCTCCAAATCCTACATATTGAGATCATTTGAAGAACTTAGTTCTTCTAAGAATGTAAGAGGTAGTGATAAACTCTGGTGTCCCAGGGGAATAATCTCATACATGCAAAGGCAAGGATATCCAGCTTTGAAAACCTCAAATTCTCTATCAATACTATTACTATCCCCAGGACCACAGGCTGGTGAATATGACTACTATAATCTTCTCAGCTTAATATAATGTGTATATTGCTGAAAGGCTCTTTGGAAAATATGGGTCTATACAAATTTGTGGAAGGGCAATAGAATACGGACCACCCTTACCTTGGAGGGAAAGCTATTCCATATGATTGGACCTCCAACCCTTGGGGTCCTGAGCAGATGCTCTCTGATTGTCTGTGTGGGGTATGTAGATTTTATCAGGCAAAAGTGGCCTTTCTAGATACCCTCACGCCATTAAGGGTTTTAAATATATTAACCAGTATTTTGAATAGTACTCAGAAATCTATTTGTAATCAGTACAGTTATTCAATTATTATGTTTTTTAATTCACGAGAGGAATCACATATTTATCATTTAGGGGATTACAGATTCTCCTCTCAGCTGAGAGGTTTGAGAACCACTGCAGTAGCATATTTCTTTCTTCTCATACCTGGTCCAGTTCCATCTCATCTGGATTCTTCAATCTGGAGGCAAGCATACTGCTTGTGTGTTCTGCTGGTACTACCACAACGTAATACCACCTGTGGAAGAAGAGAGAAGAAATGAGTTCTCCTAGAGATAATGGAATGCCCTTCATTAAATCCCAGTAACTATCACTCAATACTTCACTTTCTTTTCACACTTCAGACTACAATCTGCTGTCATGAATTGGACAATACTGTTATAAAGTTTAACTTTTTATAGCCGAGTACCAATTTCAGTGCTATGTTATGGACCTATAAACATACATGAGGCTTCAACAAGCTGTGTAATTTACATGCATTACATAAAGTAATTGGGCTGAATAAGGTCATCTTGGTTCCTTTTAGAAAAAAAGAAGATTATGCTTTATGATCTTAATTACCATAAAAAATAGATAACTGAAAGCAAATTGCAGTGCAGAAAAATAATTGTCCAAAATCAGAATGTTAGTAGGCTGCTATTTTAAATCCTATACATTAGTCCCTTGCATTTTGTCTTTGTTATTGTAAGATATTTTACAGCATTTTGTAATGAATGTCTATGAAATTGAACATGGCTCCCAGTGATACCATCCTTATTGCCCGTTCAAAAATCTATTTACTTCATAGGGATTTCCTAATTTGAGTAGGAAAATACAATACTAAGTTTTACGACACTGTGTCTTTGGAGTATCAGAACATAGCAACAGTCAGTATCAGTATGGAATCAGAGATGTGGAGAAAGAATACCTGACTGGCACAGAAGTCTTCACTTTTGGCAGAGTGAGGGTAAACTGTCCATTATGGATATATTTGTATGTAGAAAGAGGTTTTGTCTGGAAAACATCAGGTGCTGTCCGGATGAAGACCCGATGTTGCAATGCACCTGCACTACTTCCCCGGTTTGTAAGTGCAAAGGAATAATTTGTGTCTGGCTCCAAGTCATTAATCAGCTTCTTCATAGAATGTCCATCTACCTCTATAGTTTGTCCATTGTATAAAATCTGAAAGCAAAGTAAATAAAGCAATGAATCTCATACTTGGAAATTTCTTCTAGGAAAGAAATGAATTTTCTATAAATGCCTATCTCCAAGTTAGGCCTTTTCTGTGATGTTCTGATTGTATGAGACTATGTGAAAACTGATCATAAATGTTATCATTACTAATATGAGGTATTTATCTTGGATACTTGTCAATTCTCAGATAGCACTGATTTTCTAGTTCCACTTCAACTGGGCTTTAGATCGAGTTTTGAATTGAAATTATCTTGAAGATTCTGTGAAAACATTTATTTCAAAAATGTTACCTTATGCATTTTAGAATTTACAGCATGTTTTGTTTCTAAAGACTGCAATATAGTCCAACTATTCTTATTTGAATGGATGATTTCAGAATGTGCACTAAGAATCTACATTCTGCAGGTCTTTGGAAGAAACAGCAATTCATGCTGCCAATTGCAAAAATATTTAGCAAGATAAAACAATACAAATATTAGAAAAGAAACAAAGAAAATAAGGAAGAATAGTGAATAAGAAAGAGAATAGAAAAATAAATAAAATATTAGAGTTTTGTTACTGATATTCTGTAATTTTATGTTGTTAAATGCAAACTTCTTGGAGAAAGACACATGTGGAGACAGTCAAAATTCCTTTCCTCTCATGGCTGATGCAAATTTGCCCAGATAATTCAAGATATCTGGAATATAGTTAGCCATCTTTGCTTTACTAGCCAAACCTTGGTTCCCTCTTTAAGTATATAGTCTAGCTGTGACAAAGCAAAAACAGCAATTAAAAAAACCCTTTCTAAAATGTCTAACTAAATACTTGCTAAATACTAAAATTATGGAAGGTAGGCCAATATTCTATACCCAGGAATACTCTACTTATAATCTCAATGTGTAAAATCAGTCACATTTCACAAGGAAGCATATTCTCAAACACACCTTTAAAAAATAGGGAAGAAACACTCATATATCAGGGACATAAAGTTCTGATTGCAATAGACACCTTGCCATAATGCCACTACTCACTCACTCCACCAGACTAGTCATTTTTTTTTGGTAAGGAATTTATCTTCTGGTCCAGATGAAGTAATGATTCTTGCTGGAGAAAATTGAAAAGCTCACTATTTTCAGTCAAGATATTCCAGAGATCCCACTTCTTCCCCAATTTAAAAAAGAAAAAAACATCAGATTTATCCTACATCTCCTTGCTATAATCTGGACAATATATGCTTTAATTAAATCAGTTAAAGAAAAACATTACACCCTTTGGGATGCAGATTTAGTGTGCAACTGTTTATCAAGTGTAGATAATGCTAATTGTTCCCATGGAGTTTTATCAGGAGTGCTTATTAGATTATTAGGCTTTGGCTTGGCATTCTATGTGCTTGAATTAAACATCTGGGCACATGGCGGAGCCTTGTTTAGAATATTACTGCTTCACAGATCATACCAGGCCAATTATTCTGTTTGTATCTAGCCCTGCATAGCTAGGATCAGCAACAGGTATAAGGAAGTTAATTTATATTTCTTATATTTGCATGGCTGCTCTATAGTTAGCAAACTACTTTCACCTGCTTTCAAGCCTCCACATGGCCAACTTGCAGGGGAAATTGCTGCCAACTCTCCGATTTAAGTCTCATTAGAAGTCTAAGCTATATAAACTTAGCCAGACCTTCTGAATTTTACACATTGTAGTATCTTGAAAATTTGTTAGTTCTACTAAGTTCTACTATTGGGTCAGTGGAACTGG
Source organism: Acrochordus granulatus (assembly GCA_032468055.1). NCBI lineage: Eukaryota > Metazoa > Chordata > Lepidosauria > Squamata > Acrochordidae > Acrochordus > Acrochordus granulatus. The sequence continues at coordinate 656,401 of JANHZU010008199.1, forward strand.
AAATGAATGCCACTATTAATAAATGTGTCAGGCTTCCCAGTTCAGGACTCAGCTCTAAATCTTTACATCCTGACTTTAACAGGCTTGACTAGGCAACAGAGGTTGCATACCTCTGTCAAGGTCATCCTCCTTACTCCCTCCAGGAAGCTTAACTGCAGCTATGGTTCTCTATACATTCAACACAGTGTGACTAAATACAAATCTTTATTGAAAACTGGAAGGCTTATTAAACAGTTGATTCTCCTCTGTAATGGTGAAGATACAGTTCCTTTCTTATATCCCTGGGAATTCATACTTTCTACTTCTTCTTCCTGCCTTTTCCATGCTTCAGTGGATTTTTTGCTCTATACTTCATGGCCCTGAACCTGAATATTGCTGACTATTGACACAATTTGCATCTCTATTCTGAGAATCTCTTGGCTTAACTCTCACAGTATATTTATCCATTGGTAGCAAGGTGAGCAGACACAGCTTTATACCAAGATGCCCTTAGCTTGCTCTAAGGCATTGATTAGAGTGGTCAGATGCGCAGAATTATGCCAGAATCTAGATTTTGAAAATATTTTCCCCATCTTCCCTCTGGTGGGCACTCCTTTTGTCTGCCTTTTTTGTCTGCTCGTATCTGCTTTCTTGTAGAAATAGCATATTTGGGCTGTAAAACTCCAGGCATCCATTTTTTTGCTGTCATCCAGTGAAGTCCAGACTTTTGCAGCCCAGATATTATAGTTTTGCTCTCTAATTTCTTGAAGGAAATTTGGAGAGGATAAAACTGCATCCATGCGTGAGAATGACTTGGCTGCCCTCCAAGGAGTCTGCATAGTGATGGCAGAATGATCTGGGTGGAAAGAAAGTGAGAGATGTAAACATCTGATGCCAGATTCCAATCCTTTTATTTTTCTCCTGGAGGCTATCAATACAAAATTAAATAGTTTGCTAACAGGGCAGTTGATGCTAGTTATAAAGCCAACTCCCACCCCATGTTTGCTTGTGTGTATCAATAAGAGAGAGGGAGAGAAAGCATAGAAAGTATGTGAAAGAAAAGTGTGTGTATGTGTGCAGTGCAGGGCAGAGTTATCTGTTTCAGTCTAGTAACAAGAAACATACATTTTTCTCTATTGTTAGGGTTTTTTTAAGTTGGAGGTATAGTTTGTTCTTGAACATCAACATTTTGGGAATAAGTGAACTAAAATGAACAGGAATGGGCAAATTTAATTCAGAGAATTACTATATCTACTACTGTGGACAAGAATCCTTTAGAAGAAATAGAATAGCCAACAGAGTCAATAAAAGAGTGAGAAAAGTATACAATCTCCAAAACGACAGAATGATCTCGGTTCAAATGCAAGGCAAACCATTCAGCATCACAGGAATCCAAGTCTATGCCCCAACCACTGATGCCAAAGAGGCTGAGGTTGACCAGTTCTATGAAAGCCTATCACATCTTCTAGAACTCACACTAAAAAAGACATCCTTTTCATCATAGGGGAATGGAATGCTAAAGTAGGAAGTCAAAAGTTAACTGGAATAACAGGCAAGTTGGGCTTGGGGTACAAAATGACGCAGGGCAAAGAATAACAGAGTTTTGTCAAAAGAATACACTGATCATAACAAATATACATTTCCAAAAACCCAAGAAGTGACTCTACACAGGACATCATCAGTTTGTTAATACTGAAATCAGATTGATTATATTCTTTGCAGCCAAAGATGGAGAACTTCTATACAGACAGTAAAAACAAGACTTGGAAGTGACTGTGGCTCAGATCATGAGCTTCTTATTGCAAAATTTAGGCTGAAATTGAAGAAAGTAGGGAACACTAGGCCATTCAGGTATGACCTCAATGAAATCCCTTATCAATAGACAGTGGAGGTGAGGAATAGATTTAAGGGGTTAAATCTGGCAGACAGAGTACCTGAAGAACTATTGGCAGAGGTGTGTAACATTGTACAAGAGGTAGCTACGAAAACCATCCCAAAGAAACAGAAATGCAAGAAAGCAAAGAGGCTGTCTGATGAAGCTTTACAAATAGCTGAGAAAAGAAGGAAAACCAAAAGCAAGGGAGAAAGGGAAAGATACACCAAACGGAATGCAGATTTCCAGAGAATAGCAAGGATAGATAAGAAGGTTTTCTTAACTGAACAGTGCAAAGAAATAAAGGAAAATAATAGATTTGGAATGACTAGAGATCTCTTCAAGAAAATTGAAGATATCAAGGGAACATTTTGTGTAAAGATGGGCATGATAAAGGACAAAAATTGTAGGGACCTATCAGAAGCAGATTCAGAAAATGTGGCAAGAATACACAGAAGACCTATATAAGAAAGATCTAAATATCCCTGATAACCAAGATGATGTGGTTGCTGACCTAGAACTGGACATTCTGGAGTGTAAAGTCAAATGGGCCTTAGGAGATATTACTAACAATAAAGCTAGTGGAGGTGATGGTATTCTAGATGAACTATTTAAAAACCTAAAGGATGATGCTGTTAAAATGCTGCACTCAATATGTCAGCAATTTTGGAAAACTCAACAGTGGCTAGAGGATTGGAAAAGGTGAGTTCACATTCCAATCCCAAAGAAGGGCAATGCCAAAGAATGTTCAAACTACAGTACAGTTGCACTCATTTCACATGCTAGCAAGGTTATACTCAAAATACAACAAGCTAGGCTTCAGCAGTATGTGAACTGAGACCTACCAGATGGACAAGCTGGGTTTCAAAGAGGCAGATCAAGTTGCCAACATTCAGTGGATCATGGAAAAAGCAAGGGAGTTCCAGAAAACATCTCTTCTGCTTCATTGAGTACGCTAATGCCTTTGATTGTGTGGATCACAACATACTCTGGCAAATTCTTAAAAAGATGGGAGTATGAGACAATCTTATCTGTCTCCTAAGAAATCTGTATGATAGTTAAGAAGCAACAGTTAGAACCAGACATGGAACAAATGATTGGTTCGAAACTGGGAAAGGAGTATGACAGGGTTGTATATTGTCATTTTGCTTATTTAATTTATATGCAGAATACATCATGCAAAATGCCAGGCTAGATGAATTACCAGCTGGAATTAAGATTGCTGGGAGAAATATCAATAACCTCAGATATGTAGATGATCCCACACTAATGGCAGAAAGTGAAGAGAAATTAAAGTGCCTCTTGATGAGGTGAAAGAGGAGAGTGCAAAAGCTGGCTTGAAACTCAACATTAAAAAAACTAAGATCATGGCAACCGGTCCCATCA
>JANHZU010008199.1:676093-689907 GCA_032468055.1 Acrochordus granulatus
AGGCAGCTATATGAATTGAAATAATAATTAAAACATTTTTGGTAAGGAGAAATAGGAATTGAAGACCAAATAGTTGGGAAAATACCACACTACTTACTCATATTGTGAATTATTTAGGCAAATTGTGGAAGTCAACTCTAAAAAGGGCATCTTGCTAAGGTTAGCCATAAGGAGTGGACTACCTCTGATTCTTTTTAAAAAAACAAACAAACTTCTAAATGTCTTTTGTAGGTTAAATGCAAATATGATCTTAGCAGAAAGAGGATTCAAAAACTCTACAGAATCTTGTAGCTAGACCCAAACTGAAGAGGGAAACACAACAAACTAAGTTTCAGACTATATAGTTGTGCTTATTACCACCAATTAAAATTTCATGATCTGAATTCTCAGATTATTCTATCCTCTGTGGTGAAAGTGAGCAAAAATTCTATGTGGATCAAGAAATTGTTTTAGGAAGATACACTAAGGCAGCAGGTTGTTCATCACAACTCTTATTTTTTGTGACTGTCACATTAAAATAATTACTGAAATTCCTGCTGAAAACACTATTACAAAATCAGTCTGTTTCTGATGTACAGCAGTTACTCACCTTTTCACTTCCCCCAAAAATGTGCCTAAGTTCTGAAAGCAGATTCATAAGGATTCTTGCTATCCTTCTCTAGAAGGCTTAATTACCACATATTATCTAGCTTTATCATCTCTCTGCTGTAAGTTGCTTTGTAGTAAAGAAAGAGTTAACAATCCAGGGATGTTTTTTACAGTCAGCTAAACTTTGGACAAAATTACTCTGATCAACTGAATTTCAAAGCTACTGGTTATTTGGCCAACCACAATTGTAGAATAGAATAACCAGGAGCAAGATTTCTTGAAGTAATAATTGAGAAAAATCTGTACTTGCTCACCATCCAATATGCAAAATTCTCCTTACCCTGTTTCTTTCCCCCCAGCAAAATGTATTTATCTTTATTCATTTCCATTCCTAAATTAAATAAGTTGTTTTTAACTGCTATATTTTAATTATTACTATTTTAAATTATAGATAGATATTCTTTAGTTTATTATATGCTTTGGATTATTCCCAAAAAATAGGGTCTAGGATAATGACATTACTAACAATAACAACATTCCTTCCAAAAAACTATATGGCATAAATATATTAAAATATGATATATACATCAGCACCACTTAATAAGTTGTAAAAACAAACTATATATAAGAGAGCAAAACATCCAGAAGCATTCCACAATTACTGTATTTTAAAAGAACAAAGTACAAATATGTAAAATGAGCCATCAAAATGGTAGTGCATATTCAGTTTTAAGTTTGGCTTTGTAAATGACTATTCTGACAACTTCAGCATACTATCTTTCCGTTACATCAGAAGGAACCTTTATTTTAGGAGCATCTCTGTGAAATCGGATGCAGTTAAGTGTTTGAATTTATGAAACTGCTGCCTACCAGTTAAAAACAGTTCTCTGCTGAAACAGCCCAATTGCTTCTTAAGTATTTAGTGTCACTGAGTAAGATAAATGGTTTTTAGGAAGCCAAAGGCCTTAATAAAAAAATCAGGTGCTATTACTACTTTGGAGAGAAATAACCAATACAAGCAGAGCTAATGTTGGCATTGATATTTATGTTGCCTACAATGTCATTATTTCTTTTCAAGTGTCTTTTGAATGAACATTCTTCAACTGTCAAATTAAGAAATCACCATATATAAGTTGGGTGGTCATATAAATCTATTTAATAAATAAATTAAATAAGTAAATAAAATTGTTTTTAGAGCAGTGAAACTCTTGTTAATGAAACCAAACTGAATAGTCACAGAACTGTTTTTCCAGAAGAAAAGGTGCTACCTAGGACCTGTTTTTCAGAAAGGCAACATCTGAGTTAAAATCTTATTGCTGTGTTTTATCTTCAAGTTGTTCTCAGTCAGTGTAGACATCAAATGTACTCTAGACGTTTTCGCACAATTCTCACAAATTCCAGTCAATCTGACTAAGAGCAAAGAATTGTGGAAGTCATATTTCAGAACCAGGTAAACACTACATATTACCTATTTATGGTATATGTAATTCTGTATGTTATTTTATCGTAACTAAGTGGATAAAATAACAAGAGTCAGTTTGATCTAGTGATTAAGGTAAGACTAGACACCAGGAGGTTGCAAATTCTAGTCCCATCTTAATCATGAAAGCTAGCTGGATGACCTTGGGCCAATCCCTTCTCTCAGCCAATCCACCTCATAGAGTTGCTATTGTGGGGAAAATTGGAGGAAGAACATGTGTTAAACGTGTTTGCTGCCTTGAATTGTTTATAAATAATAAAAGTGTGATATAAATAAATGATAAAATGACTTTCTAAACTTGAAAATTAAAATAAGTAAAGTAGGATCAAGTATGCACTACAGTACAAAATTATCCTGTATCTTGGAGTCTTGAATACAAATCAAAATATCCACATATGACTGAAAAACACACAATACATTGAAACAAAAAGCCCAGGGGGGAATTGAAGTTTATATGGAATGGATCACAGCAGTGCTATTTCTCTGATACTGGAATCCAAAGTTATTGTACATTTAACTACTATATTAGAAAAGGGCTGTTTCAATTTTATCCTAAGAAAAGCAGCATACAGTCTGTTTATGTGGTAAACCTTATAGCAGAGAGTACTGTATCCTGAACTCTGCTAAAGTAATACATGTAGACAAATTCTTGAGATAAAGTCATGGTTATCATTCATGTAGGACATAATGATTGACTTAATCTTGCTAGCTACTTATCACTGGAGGCAGAGATACAAGACAGAAATGTACTTAAGTATAAAGTTCTCATACAGAGCAATCAGTTACTATATTCAAATGAAAGAAGGCATATTTAATAGAGCATATTTTAATTTTCCTTTCTATTAATTTCAAACTTAGAATGAAGAAAAATATATATGGCAAAATACCCCACTAAATATTTTTGATCAAGGTGTTGCAAGGAGAGGAGGGAAAAAGAGGAAGTGAATGATAGGACAGATGTAAATAATAATATTTATCAACATAATATCAAAGCTGAGTGTTTTTCTGATAATAATCTTTCCAGCATTTTAAAAGGCAATATTATCTGAATGGTTTTCTGGCTTTATGACTGTTCTGAGGCAGCTGGATCATTGACATTAAACACTGCTATACCTGAGCCTTCAAAACTTTCACCTGACAATACTTTGGTTATCATCCATAAACACTAACAATATTAAAAAATGGCAAGTGCCTTCAGAAAGTACAGATTATTGTAATTCCCATCCACACCAGCTGATTCCTTGGATGAGAACCAGGATTATCCTGAAAATCTAGTTGACTTATTAACTTAGTAGGAACCCCTTGCTATTTCAATACATCCCAGTTTAGCCCTTATATTTCTGCAAGAAACAATGACTGGAGATAAATTGGAAAACATCCCAATAAATTTCCATGAAGTTTAAGAATGAAGACTCTTTTTAGAAAACAATATTAATATCATCTAATAAACAGGACTAATAGAAAGCTTTACAAGTCATGGTCATAGACCATATTGTGCTTCCCTCTGTTGAAGGACAGGTGTATACAGACTGCATCTTCTTTCAAGAAATGAAAGGCAGAACATATCCATAAGGATAATCAAAGAACACACGTAATGTTTTCCATCAAAGTTAAAGAAATCTAACTTTGTTGAAGTTAGATTTATATAAAATCTGCTGGTTCAATGGTTCTAATTAAATTATTTCATCTGTAGGCAATTAACTATGCAGCTTACTGAGGGTCAAATGGTTAGCCCTAGGGAAAGATAGCAAATTGATGAATTTCACTCGCTAAAGGGACAACTTTCTCAAAAAAAGCATTATGCAGCTTCCCAAATACAAAAATCTGAAGACTCATAGAAAGTCTTCTGATCTTATCCAAGAAGTATAATCCTGCACTAATAGATTTTGTTTTATTTTTCTTCCTTAATTCTTAAGTTGGACTTCATTTTCCACTATATGAAAGTGCGTGTGATTTATTTTCTTATTTTTTGCTCTGCTTTGCTCCCTGTTGAGAGAGAGATAAATAATTCAACTATACTTAGGAAGCAAATCAATTAGTCAGTGCAGTTATCTTGTAATTCTACTGGGTACCCCTAAAAACCTAGTTTACAACTGATCTTCCCTAGCATGCAACTATAGAAGCTTCAGGAACTACACATTTTTTTCAGTGTGGATCTTCCCACCCCCATCTCCCCTGCACCCAAGAGATATTCTGCCTTAGTAGATAGAAAAATTACAACAAATAGTTCAAAACTAAGACTTTGCTTCTTCTTCATTTCAGTGACACCATGAGTGTAGTATTTACACTAGGCAAGTCCTGACAAGATATCCAGCTCCAAAGACATAACAGGCAATGCTTATGTAACCCTGCTCCCTGAAGTGCTGGATTACATTAAGAAAGGTCTTAGGTTTCACAAAAACAGTTTTATTCTATCCAACCCTTTCCTTACCGATTTCATCTCAGAAATTTCTCTGATTTGATGTTATGTAAATTAAATATAACAAAACCTTATTAACACATAATAGAGAACCATCCATAAAGCATAAATTTGTTTCAGCATAACACTGAAGAATCTCAGACTTTCCATTTAGGATGACTTAATTAACACTTAGAGGACAATTCTGAAACCTCGTTTTTAGCAAAACTGGCAATATTTAATAACACTTAACACCACACTTGAGGAGTGTGGTGGTGCGAGCAGTTAAGACAGTGGGCTTGTCAGCTGGAAGATTGGCAGCTTGGCAGTTTGAGATGTTAAGCGTCACTGCATAATGGGGTGAGCTCCTGTTGTTTGCCTAGCTCCTGCCAACCTAGCAGTTCAAAAGCATGTAAAAATGCAAGTAGATAGATACTAACAGCATCCATGCATCTTGGCATAAAGTCATGATAGCCACATGACCATGGAAGTGTCATTGGCCACTGTCATTGTGTCATTGAGCACTGTGTCATCGAGCACTGCTCCCTAGAGTAAACTGGTGGAGAAACCTTTATCTTTCTAATTATCTTTTTATCCTTACATTTCTATGCTGCCAATCTCCAAAGACTCTTGGCAGCTTACAAGCATTATATAGACATTTATACATTTCTAAACCCTGCCCCCCTCAGCTGGCCAGCGATGTTCACATCTGGGGGATCCTCCACGGCTCCTGCTCTGCCCGAGACAGGCAAGTCCAGTGCTGACTCGCTGCTCCCGTTGCTGCCAGCCGGCTTCCCACCGAAGAGGTACCTGTTCATCTACTTGCATTTTTACATGCTTTCAAACTCCTGGGTGGACAGGAGCTGGAGGTGAGTGACGGGACCTCACCCCATCATGCAGTGCTGTGGCTCAAATTGCCAGAGTGCCGGCCATCTCTGATCAACACAACTGGCGTCATTAAGCCATTGCACCACCGCACCTCCTTATAATAATACTTAACCTTTTAGATGTGTTTTTCAAAAAGCATTTAGCTGTATTATCCTTAAACCTATTCCAACAAATTAATTTCCTTAGATTAATCCTATCTTCTTATTCATTACTTGAATTCCAATATTTGAATTTATATTGGCAATCTCTATTACATGGGGTTATATACTACATACTGTGCATTTGGCCCTAAACTCTAAATTTATTTATTTAAAATAAATGTAATGAATTTGTGGTCCTCTTCTATTATTCATGACCAATTACTTTGCTGATTAAATCAGAGAGGATCTAAGAATTGAGCACTACTGAGCACATAACTTCCTATCTGTGTTAAAATTTTAACCAGTCCTACAAGCTAAAAAATCCCTGACCTTCAGGCATTTCTGCAAATAAGTGTGCACATTCATTCACAGCAGGCTATACCTGGGACTCTGCTACCATGACATCTTTGATGACATGTGATCCAACTGGCTCATTGTTCTCCATCTTTACATAGGTGACTTGGTAACCTCGAATTTGGCCATGCTGTTTGTTGGAGATAGGTGATTTCCAGGAAACACGAACAGCTGTTGAGTTCACTGACTCTACCTCCACTTTCCGTGGGGGAGCACTGGGCACTGCAATGTACATGGAAAACTTAGTCAGAGAAAAATCATCATATTGCATCTACACCTTAATGGCTTAAAATGATTGCTTTCTCCAATTCTCATTCCTCAAATAGTTTTCTCAGGAACATGTATTTCTGTACATACATGTCCATGTAGATATGCATGTCAGATTCCAAAAATTAACAGTAAATGGCATATATTTACAGCATCTATACTGGCCTACACTATTCTGTCATTACAAGAAGATGCAAAGCTTTCCTAAGGTTCCCCACCTCTCTCTCTCTATTCACATTAGAGAGTGACCAGAGAACAGGAACAGATTTATTAAGAGAAAAAAGGCATTCAGAACAATATCTTAAGGTGGTTGTTCCACTGCCTACAGCAAGAGGCAGTTGTGAAGACTGAGGTTCCTGCTTGTGCTTTCATGTTACAGATTGCTTTTTAATAAAAAGTAAAAAATGGCAGTTGTCTGAAAATTTCAGTTTCCTTCAAGGAGGCATTTTCTCATAAATCAGTATATAACTTATTTACCATTTGGCAAAATCACATTCTTATTTGAGTTCTTACACTGAGAGACAAAAATATTAATGCAAATTAAAAAAAGAGCACAGAGGGATGGAGGAATGCTCTCTCAAAGAAGCCTCTGCATATGAATAGGGCAATGTACTCATTTTAGAGTACCCTTGCCATACTGCTATTCAGCATTAGCTTGGAAGGCCAAAACACCATTCTACCTTTGCAGAAGCAGCCCATGGTATCCAAAAGCACACTGCCCAATTATCAGTACAATAGGAGGTTAATTGGAGACTGGGAACTGAATGAATGATTCCATAAAAAGATGTGGCTGGCTGGTAGTTGCTCAGCTTTAGGCAACAAATTATTTTCCATAGATATCTTTCTTAATTGTAAACAATTATTTGAAGAGGAACATCAAGGGAAATAATGATTTAGCAAAGAAAAGAAGGAGAAGAGAATGGAGAATGAGGTATGTTCTTTGGGCTTTCAAAAACAAGTGGAAAGTAAATATAACAATGTCTTAATGAATTGACCCCTTTTCTTATAAGAGTCAGTTATCCCTTGGATGTTGTTTATGATTGCTTTGCAAGGCCCAGTTATCATGAAGCTCACGTACAGAGCCTTATGCTAACAGATTGACTTATGTTGTGTTACCACGAGTCACTCCAATTATAAAAAGAGTGCATTAACTACCAAATACAGTACATTTCAAGATATGAAAAGGATTTCATCTACCTTACCTGCTATTTATGAAACATCACAATTGGAAGCTTTCAAAATCACTGCTGACAAAGCCTACCTGGAATAGCCAACTATGCAGCCTTCAGAATAACATTTCAAATTTACTGAGACATTTCTAGTGTCGTAGCTTCCCTCTAGCTAAGACTTTGCTCAATGAGAATTAAAGCAAAAAATCAAGCAGCAGAACATGCAGACATGTTTTCTTTCCTGGGAAACAGTCTGTGAACATAGTTACATGTCATTTCCCAGAATTGGAGCAATGCAAGGAATAATACAGCAGAGACAGTAAAACCAAAGAATGCCTGCTCTCAATTAAGAATGGCTCTCTTCCTCCTTTGCTTGCCCATCGCCTCTCTGGTCTTTAGAGGCCAGAATATAATGTAAGAAGGATCAGTCACTCTGACCACTATCAATTTCTTGAGATGAGACTTAATTTGAGATCTTGCTGACCAGTCTATGTAATGCAATAAATGTTTTGCTTCAGTGTGTTCCTGATAGAATATTACTCATGAGATATAGAAAAGTTCAGCATTTGCTTTACAGCATTTTACCCATCAGAACTTATCTATGAAACTCACATGGACAAAACTGATTGACCTCTGGCTTCATATTCTAACCAAATTTGACTATAAAGGAGCTGCCCTATTTTTAAAGAATTGCACACATAGTTGTATAGTGCATTCCTAAGAAATGAACCTGTAATAACAGAATCCCTGTTATCTTTGGCCATGCATCAGAACCTACCGTCTTCATCAGTGCGAACTGAAACAGGGATGCTCTCTGGTCCAGGACCAACATCTGTGTGAGCCCTCACCCAAACTTTGTACTCTGTCCATTTCTCCAAGTTGTTGATCTCCCAGCTGGAGTGCTCATGTCCAATGCCCTCAACCACATGCTTGGTGCTGTCCTCTCCTTCCACTGCCTGGTATGCGATGGAATATTGCGTGATGACTCCATTGCGGCTCTGAGCTGGTGGTGGTACCCAACTTACCCGGATGGTGGTAGAGCTGACGCTTATGCATGCGACCTCTTGGGGTGGGGCAGAAGGGGCTAGGTATAAATAAATGAAGTGGGAAGATGTAGGGAAATGGTTGGGCAAAACATATAATTTACAGTGAGATTTTATCCAGCCAACAGAATTTTTCCTAATGTAGAACAAAGTTTGTATTTCTTTGTTATTTAAAAAAATATAGGCATTGGAATTAAGCCTATGAAAATGCGTGCCATGCACAGGATTTAAAAAAATCATTACTGTATATGTGCCATGCAGAGAGAAGAAAATTGAAAATCACAAGACTTAGAAATCAACAAGGAAAAACCTGAGATCTGAAAAAGATAAGAAACCAACTAAGAATAATGTTGGGCCACTTTTAAAAATTCAGTGATATTCTTTCTGAGGAGTGGTATTTGAGTAGCAATTTGCATGGATAATTTTGCTTAACCTGGTTTTCTACAGAACCATGGAATACAAGGTCCACTGAATATGATATATAGCTCCACAGATTTGAAATTCCTAAAAAGTCCTATTATAAAGACCATGAAGAAAGTTTTTAAAGATAGAAGAACACGAATTGCAGAATGGAAATATCACTAAGTAGTGATGGGAACTTAAAAGATCATGTTTTATTTAGTAAGCAGAACAAAAGTAAACTAACAATCACAGAACAGATGTGTTTGATATATTCTACTGGAGGAAAGGCAGATTAAGAGAGTTATTAAGAAAAACATATAAATTGTATAAAAGTTAACTCAAAGCTATACTTTGAATTGCAAGGACTAACATCAAACTCAGAGTTAATTGAAAATGCTAAAGGTATCTGAATAGCATATCCTGTAAGCAAAAGTATCAGGAAGAGAGATGCATACAAGAAAGAAACGGCACAGGAATCCAAGTAGTTCTTCAAAGAACTGACAATGGAATGTTTTCAAACAATAAATTCACCTCAGTGTAAAACTTCTTATCTAGTCACAGCATTTACAAACAATAATAAACAATAATGAAATTGTATTTTCATATGGCCAAAAAAAAAATAGATCCAGAATTGGTAAAAAAGAAGACACTGAAGCTCATGGAAGAATGGCTAAGCAATATCAAGTAGTTAAACTAAGAAAAAAAATTCAAGAGATGAAGACATTTTAAAACTTTTATCAGGAGTACTACTGTCTACTTAAATGTCAACTATCTAAAATAATATCTTAGTTGTCAGACTATAAAGGTACAGGTGTGAAATTGGAGCTAGACATAAAGCTAGGTGCTGTATAACCAGAATTTTAAAGATACTGCAAATTAAAAAAATAGGAAGTGGTCATAAAATTCTCTTAGGAATCTCACCAAAAAAAGTATATATTATCCATATAAAAAAAATAAGCAATACCGAAGTACTGTCAAAGCAAGAAGATTGGATGTCACTTTATAGTGCAGATTTTGCCCAAGTGATGAGAGGCAATGTCAATTTCAATGATCAGAGGGCAGAAGATTATAAAACTTACCTCCTTTGAATTTCTAGTATCAATTATAAGCAAAAATTGATTAACGCCATCACTTTATTGAATACACACTAGTATATCTGAGGCTAAAGAAGTATAAAAGGCATTTGAGAAAAATATGTAGATGTACAGAAAACTGAGGAACTATATGAAGCGATATGGAAATGAAATCTCTTAAATCAATGTTTTGAAACATCAAAATGCAACTCCATCAAAAGTGACTTATTGTTGATACTTCAGTCCTCTTAAAATGCCTGATATCTAGAATATAACTTCACCAATCAACCAATGAGATACAATGATACTGGCACATATATGTGGATATGGTGGAAATATCCAGCAGTAAAAGCTTTTTGGGAACAAGAACATATTGCATCTTTTTCTTTTTTTTCTTTCTAAAAATGTCTGAATATCAATAAAAGCTCAATTTACAGCTTGGCCTGTGCACTGATTCCATCAGAGATGTTTCCTCCCTCCCTCCCTCCTTGTGGGTGGCAGAAAAAAATTGACAAGCCTTGCAAAAAACATGGGGTTCTGTCATTAGACCTATGCTACTATGATAATTCTGTTGCAAAAGATAAAAAAATTGCACATATATCTTATGCTTTCCGAATTTAAAAAGGTTTTTAAATCTTGGCATCTGGACATTAATTTTTGATGTTAATGGAAGCTTTTGGCCTTATCGCAAGATCTTCCTGAGCCAGATGTTGTCTGGAGAAGGATAAAAGTCAGTAGATGTAAAATGACTTATCCCTCAAAACTCTTTCTTTGCATTCGGCCTCAATCCAAAGGCTTTAATGGTGAAGAGCAGATGGGGGCAATATTTATTGCCTATTAGAGCTGTGTATACTTCAAAAACAATTGGGGAGAAGTGCTTTAGACCTCACACAAGTACAGCACTTCTCTATAATTGGCTGGATTTTTAAGGCTTCTGTTTACACTAAAAAAGAATGTCACTGCTTTAAGAATTACATTAACTTTAAAGAGCAGGCTTCTTAAAGCAATGTCATATTTTGTTCAGGCTTGCATGGAAGTCTAAAACAAGTTGTGCTCCTATTATTTATTTTAAAACATGTCTCTCTGTGTGTGTACATACTTGCAATGAATAGCGAAGAGCTGCTGTGCCTCTGCAAAATTGGAAGCACTTTTTTCTACTCCTTTTGAAGCATGTAGATCCCTACTACTTATTGTTTATACAACCAAAAGAAGAAAGTAGGAAGAATCCTCCATAATCATGAATGTGATCAAATTATAATCTCTGCTATATTTGTCTTTCCATAGAAGAATAGAGAATTATTTATTTTATTATCTCATAATAGGTTGTTTTGTATGATGTTCGATGTCCTGGGATTCCAAGTTATGATACACCCTTTTATCATTTCCTTTGTTCTGTATGTTAAATGAAATTATTTTAAAATGATAAAACAGGCTTGTAAGTTCAGATTGCTTAGAAATTTAGCTAGTAAAGGAAAAAAAGCCAAGACAGTGAAAATCAAAGCCAAGGGGAAAGAAATATGAGGTGCAAGGAACAGGTAGTAAAATATGCAGGTTCCCTGAGATAGCAACTTGACTTATAAACAGATATTTTGGAAAGTGAGATTTACTGAGACATTTTTTTGCCCAATGCTACTTGACAAAACTCTTGACAATTAGAAAAAGGAGAAGTGAAAGATGTTTATCAAAATACAATAATTGAACCAAGTGAGGCACAATATTATTTTGACTGCTGATAGCTAATGGCTGGGTAAGAATCTCATCTGTGAAAGTGCGAATACACAAACAGCAAATTAACATTAGAAGAGGTTAAAATAAAATTAGATAATAAAAGCACAAAAAAACCCTATATGAGATAAAAATATATACCTACATGTACCTACATATTCTGCATAATCAATGTCATGACATTCACAAATATTCACACAGGCAACATGATCAATTTGCAATGCTTAGGTTAATATTTCCTTGAAATATAAAAAGGCCAATAGTTCATGCTGTCATGATGAATACCAGATCCTTAGTAATCTAATTCCAATATATTTTTAAGGATTGGATAAACAGATCATTCTCACACAGAATGCTAGAAGCAGTATCACTGTTTGCAGGGGCAACATAACAACATACAGAATGATGAGAATATGTTTGGCAAAATCTTTCCCTTGTAATATTTAGATTACAAGTTCTTACAAAGTTCTAGAAATTTCTTACAAAGTTCTATTTCCATTTGAACCAGGCTTAATCCAAAGCTGATGTAGAGCCTTGGAAAACCAGTTCTACAAAATGACTGCCTATTTTCAAGTGCATAACCCTTTCCATTATATTCTACTGTTTGTCTCTTGCCAGATTCCTGATAGTTTAATTATTCAAAATCTTTGCTTATATTCTTGAATCCCATGGATTAAGAAAATCAGCTACTGGAAGAAGAATAAAGCATCTACTTCTCCTACCAGTTCTTCATTCTAAAGGACCCTCTATAGTTAGTGCTTTCTTTACAGTAAAGAATGGGCCACTGGCTTAAGCCTCTGGTTATGCATATATATGTAAAATAATGTGCACCATAATGAAAAAATACATAATTTAAGTCCTTGTATCAGATGTTGGGATACAAGTACAAATAACATTAATCATGACTTAGATTAATGAGAATATTCATAGATATCAAATACAAATAACAGTCTTCATCATAATGTTACTGTACATATGTAATTTTGATATAATGCAACTTTGCTGTAGATGCCTATGGCTAATATGGCTGAACTGATATTAAACATGGTTAAAATGAATGTATAGAGTATTTGAAATAACTTCCTGATAATTTAATCATTAGAGAAATCTCACATGCTTGGACCTACAATGAAGAGCAGGACTGGAAAACATTTCAAAGACCAGAAACAAGAGAGAACAAGGACTGCTGTGGATGAGTTAATAAAGGAAAACATCATATATCTGGATCTGGGTGGAGTGTAGATATTTTTCAGGTTTTTTTTTCTTTTTTAAGCTGTTTTAAGTCATTTTATGACTGACAGTATATTATTTTATATTTCTTGCCTCAAAATGATGAAATGACTTGCTACTGATTTTCAGCATTATATTTCTGAATTTTGCAGTGGTCTTTGCAGTCTGGACATGCAACTCCTGGGAGTGCACTTTGTTTATCCTACATACAACTTTGGAACAGAGATACTGTATAAGCATTATCCAGAAAAACTAGTATCCCTACATTCAGGGATTTCCTTCCTCTTTCAATGCTAATGCAATCTTTAGCTATAGACTGGGATCCACAACAGCTTATAATACACTATCAGGATTAATCCTCCCTTATTATGGGATAGCAAAATGGCTCCCCTGGGAGTCGCACACATTTCTTTCTACTACTATTTCTGGATGTATTTTAATTTGCAAGTGGATGGAAGTGCTTTTAAATGAAACAATCTTGAGATGCCTAATCACTTTTTATTCCCTAGAATGCTTCTGTGTCCAACATCAACTTGGAAACAATATTAGGAAGGAAGTATGGCATAAAATAGCAGGCAGTGCTTCATTCTGATGTTGACCTTAGTGACCCTGAGGAAAGAGATGAACCTCTCTGCCATGTCTAGTAAGGTAACCAGAAGTGGACTACGAAGGATCTAGGGAAAGGTTCAGAAAACAACCAGGACTAGGATAAGAATGATATTTTACTAGGATAGAAAAAACAACTCAGGAGTCTATAGAGAGACTGTGAAGTAACACTGAGAAGACAGAGTAAGGAAGGTCTGTTTGTAAATATGCATGTGTGTTTTAAATATACAGTGGTGCCTCACAAGACGAGATTAATCCGTTCTGGAAGAACGCTCTTAGCGCAAAATTCTCGAAAAGCGAAACGCAGTTTTCCATAGGAAACAATGGAAAGTCAGATAATCCGTTCCACGCCCCCAAAAATATTCACAAAAAAACATTTTCAATGGAATTTGAGGTAGAAGTGATTGTCCCTAACATCTGAAACAAGTAACCATGATTAACACACGATATA